>JASKUP010000243.1:0-31661 GCA_030448955.1 Trichopoda pennipes
TGATACGTAGTGTTGTATCTTTTTCTTTACTCCTGTTTTTAGTGTTGTATTGTCTAGGAAGTTTGTCGATAGAAGTTGGTTTGTAGACGTTACTTTTAGTTATGCTGTAAATTGTGTCGAGTTCTTTATTGTGCTTATCTGGAGTAACTGGGATTATCTTAAGTCTGTGTATCATAAGTCTAAATGCTGCCAGTTTATTTTGGGTAGGCCAGTTCGATATAATATGGATGGTAGTGTCCATCGTAGTTGTTTTTCTATAGACGTCAAAAGTTTAACAGTCAGTTCCTCGTGTTATTGTAATATCAAAATATTGATAATGTCTTGTTCTTTTTCCATTGTGTATGTAATATTATTATGAACTATGCTTAAATCTGTTATAAGTTGTTCGGAATTGTCTTGTTCGACGATGCATATATGATATAATGCGTTATTCAGTGTTCAGGTTATTTATAAAAGAGGTTATTAATTCTAAAGTAGTTCTGCTTTATTATCGTCATGGTCGGTGTTGTATTAATTATCGTATTAATTCTCTATTGTTTCTTGTGTTGGTATTGAAGTATATAGATCCTGGATGTCAATAAATTTTAGAAGTTAAAATGCTTAAGGCTGCTGGTTTAATGAAAAACCTAAATTAAAAATTAAGAACAATTTTAAAGTTAGTTTTGTTTGAAAAGTATTTTTATTAAGGTATTTTTTTAAGTAAATTTGTAAAAAGGCAAATAAATAAGAAAATTATATTTAATAAAAGAAAAAATGTTACTAGTTCAGCTTTTGAGAAGTTGTCTCTTAGAAAACTAATTTGAAAAAGTTATTACAGTTTTTCAATAACTTTCACTTGAATTCATAATTTGGTTTTGCTTTTTTTTTTTGTGGCAGCTTTGTAAACCATTTTTTGTATATTTTTTGTGTTGTATGAGTTTAAATGACCTTTGGATGAAAAAGGATTTCGTCTTTTTTAATATTTTATTTTATTTTATTAAATTTTTTTCTAAATGCCATCAGCAAAGAGAAACAGAATATTTTGAGGTTTAGCAAGTAACACACGAACTGACAACTGTAGGACAAAACCCAGTTGGTGAATTATTTCATATTTTGTTATTGTTACTATTTTTATATTTTTATTTGTGCTAAAACTAAGTCATTATAATGGTCTGTCCATCTATTATTATTGTTATTATTATAATCATTTCTATGCAGACGGACATACGAAAACAACGACAAAAAAATGTGTTCTTGTTCATTTTAGAATTCCATTGTCGTTTTCCTCTACACGCCTCATGATCTACATACATGTTATGCCAGTGCCATACATTTTTGTTATTGTCTATCTACTGATGCTGTTAGTATTTTGTGACATCAAATGACTGCATGTGGAGGCAGTAGAATTTGAATTTTCCAAAGCCAGTTTATAAATTGGGACATATTTACCAAAATTAAAAAAAAAACACAAAAGCAAAAAATAAACACAAACACATTTTATTTTAAATAAATATTTTAATGCAGACATTGATATTTCTTTACACTAAAACTTATATATTTAAATAAAATTCAATCTCATTTACATATTTTTTTTTGACCAAAGAAATATAAAGTTATCATGGAAATTTTAAATGCCATCAGAGTTTTACAGTGTATGTGTGGCCATGTGTGTATATGTGTGTGTATTTAAATGGGTGCATTACACACTCTTAAATAAATATTGATTACATTAGTCTTTTCTATTATAAATATTTATTGAAGGCAAATTTAAAAAATTAATATTTTAATACTTATTTTTTATTAATTGAAATTTAAAAAATTAAAAAATATTTTCTAAGCCAAAAGAACTCTTCTAGGAATTCAAAAGAAACTATTATTATGCAATGAATCAGGCAAGTATGAGTTAGACACATAGCGTAACGTACCCTAGCATACATTAAATACCCTTAAATTATAAATAGAAAGCTGTATTTCTGTATAGTACCACTATTCGCGTTACTTTAATGTTTCAACCAGCATTTTATATGCTCACGACTTTTTAATACACGCACACCATATAAATCCTGATATGGCTTTGTTATGTATATATTTGCATCTCATACTTGTAAATGAGTTTTTTTTTTAAATTGGATGTAAAAATAATCCTGACAAATCTCAGATTATATTTCTAGGAAATTCAGCAGAAAAGTGCTCGTACTATGTAGTTCCACGAAAGAAGTGCTTAACTTTGTCTTTGGTATGCAGATTTTTTTACGTGATCTATCAAATACCTAGTTGTAAGTGTTAATAATCTAGTTAAATTATGCCATTTTAGCGAATTACAAAGGACCGCAGGATTAAACCAATGCTTTTGGGACTTTAATTGTATCATCCCCTAGGCCAAAATTCAAAGCTTTTAATATAAAAAGTGAGCATAAAGACAGTTTTATTGTATGAGTTTCCAATTTGATTTTCAATTTTGCCTACGGTCACTGAAGAATAAGAGATAATCGAATGTTACATCTTTCGACTTTGTTAGGACAACATATGGCATAACTATCATATATACTTTGTGGCAATATTAACAAATACGGTATTTTGGAGGGTAAACATCTGCCACTATAATTCTATATAGATAGATTTTCTCCAATAGCTATAACAATGTCCAATTTCATGCCTTAAAAAAAATGTTTTGTGGGGAAGTCTGATCCTTCTTTCATTTAAGGAAATTGGCTGCTAAAAGTTATCGATTGTTGGTAGAAGTTTACGGTCAACAAACACCAAACTCAAAGAAAGTGTTAATGTTGGGTTGCACAATTCGAAAGTGATTACAACACAGAGACCTGGTTAGCTGAAAAAGTTTGGAGATAAGCATTACTCGACGAAGGTTGTTCTCAGAGGCAAGAAAAACTTTCTTTATCTTTTGAAAACAAACAACAAGCCATTTCTCTACATTAAAAGCATGCGGACTTTTTTTAAAAGCTAAGGAATTAGGTCCCATATAAATTAAAGTCGAGTGATGTTCAAGGGCGATTCTGCATATCGGTAATGATGCTTGAACGCTAAAAAAGCAGTCTTTTTCGAATTGTAACGTCACTGCTGATAAAAACTGGATACATTACGATAATCCCAAGTGTGGAAAGTCATATATAAATACCAGTAAACCAACCAAATTAACCTTGAAACCGAATATGTTTGACGAAAAGATAATACTCTGTGTTTGATATGATCAGAGGGTTGCTTTGTATTAAGAGCTATTGCAATCGGATTAGACGAAAAACGTTTTGCCTTGACTTCAATGACAGAGTTTGGCGAAATTACCAATTTTATGAGAATCCATTTACTTTAGATATTCAGAATTGAGAATTCAGTTTAAGCTGGCCTAATTAATTTGTTGAAGGATAATAATCATACATGCCATTGAAGCTGATTGTGTTTTGTTGTTTTAAGTGTCATGCTTGCACGAACATCATTCTGCATTGAGTGAAATTTGAAATTTTTAGTTTGTGATTTACTGTTATTCGAATCGTATATTTTAACTATTTTTTTTTTTTTTTTTTTGATATCATAACAATTGTGGATATTTAAGCTTTTTAATATTTTTTTAAAGTAATTTGTTGTTCAAACACAAGGTAATTATATAAAATTTTATTTTCGCACCACACCATTTTGTGGCATCGTCAAAAAAAAAAGTTTATAACCAATTGAATAAATGAGTCAATAAATGAAAAATTGTTCATCATTCCATCTGCTATAGCCCGCTATGCTTTTTTTTATATAAAGAGAAGTAGCACTTCAGGCAACAATGGCTATTTTGTCAAGTACCGTCCTACATTCTTTAGGAAAGGGATAGAGAAGAGATGAAGCAGGTGGTGAAAATAGAAGGATAGTCGGAAATTAACTGCCGTATAAGACAGCACAACGACCAGTGACTATGCCTTCATCGCTGAGCAGCCCCACCGACAGTCAATTTTTATTTTTGTAGTGAAAAAAAACCAAGGTCTTCGTTGGGAATCGAACCCACAACCCCCAACCTGACAAGCTAGTACACTACCTACTAGCCTACAGGGGCTCCCAGCTGTAATAAGCAAAATCAATTACTAAATATTAAAGGGTGTTGCAAAACATTTTTAAAAATATTAATTTTTTAGCTTTGTTAGTTAGAAGCGTGAGCATTTTGTCAGCTCTAAAGAGAAGTTTTTTTACTTATAAATGAAATACGGGGTATTACGAAAGTAACGTCATTTTCACAGGCATCCTTATCATAGGATGCCTCATCATAGAATGAGAACTTTATTTTACATATACTGTATATTGCTTGTTCCTTATAAAGGCAAGTAATATTATTATCAAAATTAAAAGGTGCTGCAAAAGTAATGTTACTTGCAAAACGGTTTTTTTTTATATTAATTTACATAAAGAATATATTTTTATATCCACTGTAATAAGTTTAAAAAAATAAAGTTAAAAATTCAAGCGGGACGCTTTCATGGTCGGGATACTTTTATGCGTAATATCAACTCTTAACTGGTGATTTGTTTTTGCTTTGGATATTACTCCTCCATATCATTAATTTTAGGAATTTGTTACTTAGGAACAAATTTAAAATTTTTTAAAATAAATTTGTTAATTTAGTAACTAAAATCCTGATTTTTCTTGCTTAAAATCCTGGCTTAAAGCAATTTTGTAAACAGGTAAATTTCAACATTTTTACGATTTTTTTATTTCTACCACAACTTAATTTAAAGTTTTAAAATCGAAATAATAACTATTGAGAATTTTTAATTTTCCACACCGTTTATGCATTTAGTGGAGGTTTTTGTGTTAATTGTTTAGTTTAAAAACAAATTATACGAAAATGTTATACGACGGAAAACCGTACCCAAATAAAATAAAAATGTTATACCTTTTTAGATAAATATTTGCTTAAATCATTTTATTGAAAAATTGAAGTTCATATGCTATTTGCCAATACAAATGACAATATTTGATTTACACTATATTTTGCTGCTTTCACTCCACATAACTGTAACCTTACCAGCCAACTTTCCTTTCCTCTACACCACCATAAAAACAAAATGACAAACAAAAATTAAAAAAAAAAAACGTCACCACAATTTAATTTTAGTTGTTAATTTTAACTTTATTTGTTTCGAGGTTTCTCCTCTTTAAGGATACTTTAGAAAAAACTAAAGGATTTCAAAGCCACAAAGTAGAGTATGATTTGCTAACCAACAAATTAAAAAACAACAACGTTAAAAAGTTTAAATAAATGTTTTCAAATTTGCTAAGCTCATTTGAAACAAATTTTATTTTTTATATATTTTTGCTAAAACAAAAAATAAATAAAGTTGAGTGACCATGCAAAGCATTCAGGCAGAAGTAAAGTTTTGTTTTTTTTGTTTTGTTTTTGTGTTAAATTTTTGCTTTTTATAATGTTTTTTAGTTTTAGGTAGAATTTATTTTATTTATGAAAAAAACGATTCTCTTTACATGTGTTTGTTTACAAATTTGTGTTGCTGTTTATCCAACAATAAAACATGAACAAGCATGCAAATGTTAACATGAGTTGCTGCAAACGTTAGTGGAAATATCTTTTATGCTTTTGGAAATTTGTATGTGTATGTGAAAAATATTTCTAAACAAATTTACGCGTTATACTTCACCTAAAATATCAGATTTATTTAAAATTTTGGCACTCAAAATTTTTTATTTATAAAAAAAGAACTAGAATAGAAATTTAGAAGATTTTTTTTTTCAAACCTTAAAAATATTTTTCCATTTACGTCTCTATTGGAATAAATAGTGAAATGCCATCCTTTTCAAAATAAAAAAATTGGCAACTAACATTTATATCATGTGAAAAAAATGTGCCAAAATATACACTATTCCCTTCACCCAGTACTTCGAGATGAAAGGCCTTCCATAGATGGTATGAACTACTAACATGAAAGCATCCCTTGTTGTCGATCGAACTCAATAGATAATATTAATACGTACTCTATAGCTTTATGACCTAAATATCGTTATATATTTAAATAATTTTTCGATTTGCTTGAGGTGTATGGGGTCGTTTCATTAGCCAACTTTGAAGCATTACACAATACATTTATTTCTGAAGAAATTTTTGAAAAGCAAACTTTTTTATTAAAAATCTTCGGACTCTTTTGCTATTAAAATGGCATTTTTCAAGGAATTTCCTTTAATATAAATAACTAAAATAATTAAATAACAATTTAATTTATTCATCACTTATCGAGAATTGTTTGGGTGCCTCACTAGATTGTTTTTTAATTATAAACCTAAAGGTACTCTATGACTTGTTTAGCAGTCATAAAGTACCTTCATACAGGTACACAGTTAACTCACACAACCATCCAGACCACAATATGTAATGCCTTCGTCGAGTCTAAGACTACCTTCTGCGATTCTCTTTCTTTATAACAGTTGTTCCGCCTAAAGGTTGACTATCATTTTCTTGTTTTACTTTTCAGGCCTCTTATATTTCCCTTCTGCCATTACCAACTCCCATATCGTGACGACATAATAATTTGGAAATTTCTAACTGAACTACTTTAAGCAAGTGATTATATTTTTAATTCGGCTGAAGTTCACTTATATTTTAGTTTTTTATTTCAGTAATGTTAGAAATGTTACTTTACATCTTTGATACATTAAACAGTAAATTCTCAACAACAATTATTTTTATCTTTATTCACGACATTGATCGGATTTGAATTCATGACTTATGATCCTCTATTAAATATTCATAGAGATCACGTCTGTTCAACGTAACTTTTATTTCCTTCATAACTATCTAGTTATGTAAAGTATTGCGAGTCTTATTTTCGTTTCAATTTTTTCAATTTATTACAGTTAAATGGATTATAAGCAACTGAATGTTACTTATGTAGACGGCATAACAATTTAACAAAACGTGTTAGTATGTAATAAACAAGTGAATAATTGCAACAAACATGTGAAAGTTACACTTAACATCATTTTGTACTACTGCCACAACAACGTATATTAAAAAATTATTATTATAACTTAATTTTTCCTTTTTTTCTGTTGTAAAGGAGTCGATTTTTTAGTATTGAAACTTACGCAAATTTAATAATCTTGATTTTATAGTCATTAAATATTAATAATTTTAAAAGCCACAAATGATATTTCAAACACAGCAAACAGGCACTATGGCAACGTGAGTATTGCGCTTCACTAACTGGCTATTTGGCTGACCGCAATGTCATATAAAAGCTTTTTGCATTAAAATTTTCTGTTCAATCATTTATTTATTCATTCATTCATATTCAGTTGTAATTTGTTCTATAAACTTAATTAAATAATTTTCTTTTAAAGAATCTGCTATAAAATAAAGAAGCTTTACTAGAAACAAAAGTGGAACAGTGATAGGGGAATATCAACAATGTATTAACAACAAAAAGGATAATTAATAAAATAACAACACTTGAATAAAATTTAATTCACAAGCTTCATATAAAGAGAAATTAGAGAGAATAATTTATAACAGTCATTAAAAATAATTTAAAAAATATTTGTGTACAATTTGCACGTCCTTAATTTCTAAGACAAATTTTTAAACGAATGTGCTTTTTTAATTATACATATTTTTCTTGCAAAAGCTATTTGCAAATTCATAAATTCACAATGCTTTCCAGAATTTCGAAAGCAAAATCATTTCAATTACTTAGTTGCGCTTTAATTACCTTCTTTAATTGCCATCATAATCGATTTTTATTTACTTGCGATGATTTCCTTAGTGATTTTCATCCAGCTTTAGCGCTGCGTTTCTCTAGAGTCCAGAGAATTTACTTTCATAGTTGCTAACTGGCTGCCAATTTAGTCTTGAAATACTTGCTGTCTTCATTTAATATTTTTACCTCTTTTACTACTTTCAGAAAATTTAGTTTGTATTGGGCTTCTTGGTAAAATTTGTCCACTTACTTTCCTGAAAAAGTTCAATAATGGATATTATCTGAGAGATTAACCCTCCTCTGTTCAGTTTTTTTTTTGTTTTAAGACGATCCTGTTTTGACATTAGAAGCCGTCTTCTACTAATATTGATAGTATGCGTAACATGATCTCAACATGGTGAAAATATGTTTAACCGTCGTTAAGAAAATCTTTCTTCACCCAGCTTATTGAGTCAATTTCTTCTACAACCAAACTTATGTTTTCGGTCACACGAAAGTGAAGGTTATTTTTATAGAGGTGTGGAGTTTGTTATGGTATAAAATAAGGATGAGTTTTTTAAATTGACAATAAAGTAACTTTATTCGAAACATAATATTCTGGTATTATAATTTAAATATGATTTCAGGCATATGACCTTTACGTTTAAATCATCAGGAGATTCAATTTTCGATGACCTTTTCCAATATTTATGAGGTATATTGACAATAACGTTGCAAACGTTATCCTCTAAGTTGTTATTAGCTTCGTGGTTATCGGCTTAGACTAGCTACTTCACATATACACTCCAAAAAAAATCTAGCGGCTTTAAGTCGGTCAATCTTATAGGGGAGACTGCGCGCTTTCCTAACGTTTCCTTTAATAAATCATTTGTGGCAAAAACTGTATTGCTTCGTTGTTATAAAACCACAGCTGCTGCACATCATGGCTCTTCAAAAAGCGAAAAAGTCAGTAATCGTAGTCCTATAACAGCCACCATTGACTGTAACGTTCTTACCACAATCGTTTTAAAAAAAGTGCGCAGTAATGATTCCACCAATACATAAAGCACACCAAACCCTCAGTTTTGCTGGAAGTAACGGTGTCTCAACATAAACTGGAGGATCATTATCATTCCGAATATGGCAGATATATTTATTGACATACCCATTCAAACATGTTATCTTCATCGGTAAATAAAATTTACTTATGAAAATTGGGAGCAATAGCAATTGTCAGAATTTGTAGCAATTAGTTCAGGCGTCAGTCTATTAATTTTCTTCACTTGACAAAAAAAAAAATTACCACATGTCCTTGTATTTTGAAATTAATTTCAAAATACAAGAACATGAACAGCACTTCGTTTGAGTGCAGCATATTTTTCCAAATCAATTCTGTCTCAATTATTAAAATTTATTAAGCCGTAAGAAAACTATTTTTATTCAAAATTTTCCTTCAATATTTTTTCTTAATTAAAATGACAAATTGTGTTTTTTTTAATTCCTTTTTGCTTTTCTTAACAACGCCATTGAACGATTATGATTTGATTATATTTATTTTTTTATTTATATTATACTCCACACCATCCACTTATCACTTCAATTACTAGAGAATTTATCAATTTAATTGCAATAAATATAAAACACTCAATAATAATCCAATCAATATGAAACCTAACCAGAACATAAAATCTAATTAAAAAGAATATAAGTGTCCATGGCAAAATATTGTATTAAAATAAATAAATAAATAAATAAAAAAAAAAATAAATATTTCTTACTAAATTGTTATGCCAATTGTAACAAATTAATGGATGAATGTGAAATATAATCTGAAAGTCAATGAACCTTCTACACAAAGGCACATAAACAATTTCTAGGGAGAATAAATTCAAAATAAATTTGTAAAATTTGTTGTGCTTTGTTGGAGAAGGAGATAAAAGTATAATAAGATTTAACAAAGATGCTGTTAACATAGAAATGTCTAGATAATTTTTGCGATAGCACATATTAAATCATTGAAATACTTTGACATCAGCTTTAAAATTTTATACTTTTGTTTGCTTTTGTTGGCATAAAAATAAAAAAGAAAAAAAAAATTATAATATATTTAATGAAAATAGTTATAAACCATTTTGGCTCTTGACTCTCTTTCTTTGTTTTTGATTTTTTCTTGCTGTCAAAATTATTTTATAATGTTTTGTAAACAATAGACTGTAGTTTTTATACTTGCAAAATATTTTTATTTCATTTTTTGTTAGATTTCTAATTAAGTCTCCTCTTGAGACTTGTTAACACACAGAACTACAGACAAACTTTGCATAAGACAGTTCTTTCTATAGTAAACACTTATACGTAACCTCTTAAATACTTATTCGCTTCTCGTTTACCCATTAACATTTTCACTTAATTTTATTTATAAAAAAGTATATAAAAAAAAACCTTTAATATCAGCTATAGATTTAAATTTACAATTAATTCATGGAATATTTATTTTAAGCGTACGAATAGTTTATCATAAGTCTAGTTTAGCTGTAAATTAGGTAATGTTTTTGTAAGGATTTAGAGCCCTGACGCTCATACACTTTGTTAATTTTTTCCACAAATGGTTAATAACCATCGGCATTTATACCGACAGTTTTGTCACAACAGTCCTGAAGAACAGGGTACGCTTATAAATATAATAGGGTACTTAGGACGTAAATGCACCAAAAATGGCTAAAAGTTAAACAATGCAGTCATATAGCCATATGCCTTATTCCCGGTATGATTATTTTATTTCCCCGGACCAGTACTGAGGGGATGACCCATACTCATGCAATGCAATGAAATAGAACTAGAAAATTTGGTGGTTATGGGGCGGAGGAAAAAGGGAGTATTGTTTATGAACATTCGATTTATATTTTCCTAAATGGAAAGTGACAGGAAAGACCTCGGGAGGGAGTTCATTCCACATACTAAATGTTCTGTGATGCGTAGTGGCCAATCAACCACAAATGGATGCGCCCTCAACGAAAATCGAGCTGAATGCAAAAATTTGCGATTCACGGAAACAAGTTCCCTAACTTCGATATGTGCTTGGCTTTTCCGACGGGGTTAATTTTAATTTTATTTGGGTACGGTTTTCCGTCGACCCTCGTCAAATTTGGTTTGTGAACAAACCGGTTTCAGCTGTTTGTCATCTTCAGTGTTCCTTTCGAAAGGAACACACGAACAGACGAAAGGAACACTGAAGATGGCAAACAGCCGAAACCGGTTTGTTCACAAACCAAATTTGACGAGGGTCGACGGAAAACCGTACCCAAATAAAATTCCCTAACTTCCCTAAAGCACTTACGATTAATAATAAATAAATGAATTGAATTGAATTAAATAAAAACTAAAGAGCAAGCAAGAATTCTAATTTCTCATTGAAAATGGAAGAAATGCATGAAGAGATGGAAGATTTATATCGCTTCTGGTCTTCCAACATGATGATATTTAAATGATGTGGCGACCTGTCATTATTGGCAGATTAAAGTATTATCACGAAAGTATACTAAAGACAAGTATACTTACACAAATGAAACAAAAAAAAAATTAATTTTATAAAATGTTTGCAGTACCCTAAAAATGTTGTGTGCTATTTGTACACAAGAATATAACTATTACTTAAAACCGATATCTTAGAAACAACTAAAAAAAGCCTGCTAGATTTTTCGATTTTATTAGAATCTTGACGATTTTACTCGCCTATATATAGAAATTGTTGTTGCAAGCAGCATCATCAACCTCAAACTTTTCCAAAAAGGTCATGCATTAGTTTACTGATTACAGAATTGAAACATAATTTAATTATGTAATAGAAATGATGGTCTCTAAGAACAGTGGAACTTGCGCAAATTATGTGGTAACAAAATTGGAATTAACAAGGTCTTTATAGAAATAATAAGGACAAAGGATAACATAACCCGATTGATTTGCAATTTCTGAACAAGCAAAGCCACAGTGGGTCAAAGGCAAATTTTAATTAACTTTTTATAGTTTTGTTTTTCTTTTTTTTGATAACAACAAAGTTCAACTACAAGTTTTGACCGCTTCTTGATAAAAATCGGATTAATTTTTCAATTTCTACAATCTTTATATCAGAAAGAGAATAAAAGTGTAGCATTTTGAAGTTCAACAGAGAAAGCAAGTTAAAAAAATATATCTGTATTATTTAAGATTTAACCCTTTATGGCGCAAGATCATTGTTGTCGTGGAAAATGCCGGCTCTTTTTTTTACTTTTTAAATAAAACAATTTTTAATAGCACTCTATTTTGCACAGTACTTTATTTTTTATTATTATATTAATTTGCGCGAGAGCGCTTTAAAAAAGATTTGTATTAAACACCGGCTTGTTACTCACTGACTTTTTAATTTCTTAAATTATTATCTTGACGCCTTATAAGCGTACGTAGTATATAAAAGGGACCGTTAGTTATTTTGACAAAATCTCTTAAATGTACATATGTATGGATTAATATAGATGGTAAATAAAAGAAATTGCAAATTTAAGAACTTTAATGGGAAGTGTCCCAGTATTAATACATGAAGTAAATTGATATTTAAAATATATTATTTTTGAATAATAATAAAGATAAATAATAGTAAATATATTATAAACATATTGTTTAGTGAATATTGCCGGTAACAATGGGTTTGCTTTGTTAATATTTTTAAATTCAAATATGGAATAAAATTAAAATTTGTATCTACTTTTCATGATTGAGGCTTAAGTCATCTATTATGAAGGTATCGGCGACAACATTCTCCCCTTCGTAAATGAGCCCTTGTGCGAGTTTACCACAACTACTTGTCGACGTCAAGTTTAGCTATCTTTGCCGCTGGCCTTTGTAAGACACCACTTTGCGTTTGAACTGTCGCCTGCCGTACTTGGCCGTCCTTTGCTATGAGTGTTCCAATTATTCTGCCTTTTGGCCAGCAGTGTCGTGGCAAGTTTTCATCGATTATGATAACAATATCGTTAACTTCTAATGGAGTTGTTTTTTCATACCATTTTCCTCTTCTCATGAGTTTTGGGGCATATTCTTTAACCCAGCGATGCCAGAATTTATCTGCAAATTGCTTAGTACATATCCACCGCTGTCGTAAGTCAACATTTTTGTAATTGATGGGCTTGAGACCAGTCGAAGAACCCAGTAGGAGATGATTCGGCGTAAGTGCCTCATCATCACATGATTCAAGTGAAACAAACGTAAGTGGCCTTGAATTTATTATAAATTCGACTTCGGCTAGGGCGCTTCGTAATGTTTCATCATTGAAGTTCATTTGGGGGCAGATATTATATAAAACCGTTTTAACCGATCGCACTAGTCTTTCCCACGCTCCACCCATGTGGGGCGCAGCTGGTGGATTGAATTTCCATCCTAGACTATCAAGTTGCTTTGAAATTGCAGTGTGATCAACTTTAGCACTAAATATTTTGGATGCTGCTTTAAAATTCGTTCCGTTGTCGGTGTAAATTTCCCTTGGAATTCCTCGTCGAGCCATAAAATTGTTGATACACATAACACATGAACTGGTGTCAAGACTAAGAGCAATTTCCATATGCACTGCTCGCAGGGTGAGGCAAGTAAACAAGACGCCCCACCTTTTCTCCTTTCTTCTGCCTACAGTGACGTAAAACGGTCCTAAGTAATCAATACCCGTAAATGTGAATGGCCTTTCGAAACTTGCTAGACGAGCAGGTGGTAACGAAGCCATTTGTGGCATAATTGGTGCCGCTGTTGAATTTTTGCATCTTTGGCACGATTTTCTAACGCTCTTATAGAGTACTCTTACCTTGGGTATGAAATATTTGCTTTTTATGTTGTTGATGACTGTTTCATGTGACATATGATGAAACGTTTCATGTATGTAGCGTACTAGCAGATATGTCACATAGTGTTTGGTGGGGAGTATTATTACCTCTTCGTGGTTTAAAAATGAGGCACGCCCTCTGGCTCTTAATATGCCCTCGTCATCTAGAAATATATTTAAAGCTATTAGTTTGCTGCCCTTTTCGATACTCTTACCATTTTTTAAATCATGTATTTCTTCATGAAATTGGCTTTGTTGTGCGCTTTTAAATAGAAAGGATTTTGCCTGATGTAGTATTTCGAATGATACATATTCGGGGGGTTTAATTCCTTCACATCGTGCTTTAAGTGTTCTCACGTAGAGTATAAACGTTGCTATAGCACGATAAAGCCTGGAAAAATATTCAATATTGATTTTTATTTCGTTTACTTTTTTTTTGATAAGCAATAAATGGTGTCTGATTTCTTCTTTATTGCATTCACCTAAATTCTTGCAAGTTGGCCATGCAGACGTATCTTGTTGTAGAAACTCAGGACCGGAAAACCATGACGACATATCCCAGTGAGTGTGAACTTTTGTTGCTAGATCGGCCGAATTCAGCTTCGAGGGTACCCAACGCCATTGCGTTACATCTGTTGTTTCTAATATTTCTCCAATACGGTGCATTACGAATTGGTTGAACCTTTTCGGATCCATTCGCAACCACTGCAAAACTGTCTTCGAGTCAGACCAGAAATACTTTGCGGTGAAATTTATCCGACGGATGTTTGCAACTCTGTTGGCTAGCCTCGCGCCCACAACAGCAGCTTGTAACTCTAATCTTGGTATGGACATGGGTTTTAATGGTGCCACTTTTGACTTGCCAACAACGATAGTAACGTCATTACTGCCTTGATATACAACTCGGACGTAGCATACTGCAGCATAAGCGTCTTCACCGGCATCGGTGAAGGTATGGAGCTCTACACGAGTCGCCTCATTAAGGTGGTGCGAATAACATCGAGGTATTTTCACAGAAGCTATGTGAGTGATAGCCGTCTTCCATTTTTGCCACTTAGGTAATAATGCCTCGCGTAGTTCCGTATCCCAATCGATGCCAGATCGCCAGACTTCTTGTAGAAGGATTTTAAGTGCTGTTGTGTAACACGATAAGAATCCAAGGGGGTCAAAAATTGACATGAGCACTTGGATCAGCTCCCTTTTTGTGGGGATAATTGGTTCCTTAAAGATGTCACGCCGAAGTCTGGCGAATCTGAAAATATAAATAAAATGGTCGTTATTAGGCTCCCAGTACATACCAAGGACTTTTTCTGTTGCGGCAAGACCTTTCGGCTTTTGTTCTTGGGAAGACTCTTCGTTGAGATAGTTTTCGACTGCTTTGTCGTTTGAGGCCCAGTTGCGAATATTAAATCCGCCAGCAGAATGAATAAATTTTACCTGAGATGCTAGTTCAATAGCCTGTTCACGATTGTCCACACTATCGATGAGGTCGTCTACGTAGTGGTATTGTTGAATTGCTTCTACAGCTCGTGGATATTTCAATTTATACTGTTCTGCTTTGTAATCACGTACATAATGTGCAATGCAAGGGGCACAACAGATTCCGAAAGTTAGAGCTCGCATCACGTAGACACTCGGTTGCTGTGCATTGTCGTGGTTATCCCACCATAGAAATCTTTGAGAGTGCATGTCTTCCTTTCTTACGTTGATCCTGTGAAACATCTCCTCGATATCTCCGCAAACTGCAACCTTTCCCACCCGGAAGCACAGTAGAATCTCGATTAGTGAATTCAGCAGGTCCGGTCCACAATCCATGAAGTCATTAAGACAGACTCCATTTGATTTGGCAACTGCGTCCCATACCATTCGTATTTTACCAGGTTTATTTGGATTAGTCGTTATAAATGTTGGCAGATACCACGTTGGACTATCTGAAGAGTTGATTTCATCCATGCTTAATTTTTTCGCATAACCTTTTCGCAGCAAGTTATCTATTTGCTCTTGTAGTGCAGCTTTTAGGTGTTTATCCTTTTGAAATTTCTTTTGTAAACACATTAGACGCTTATAGGCATGATTGTAGCTTTCCGGTAATTGACGAATTTCCGAATTCCACAGAAGACCCACTTGGTAGTGACCGTCAATTTTTTGACATGTAGCTTTTAAAATTTCCATCGACTTCTGATTCTCCGCAGACTCTATCGTCTTTTCTGTTGAATCTTCAATGTTAAAACTATCTTTTATCATTTGGTGTAGTTCGTCGTATTTTTTTTCACAATTACAACTACAACTATGGATATTAAGTCGAGCCCTTTGTCGAAGACTGTCATTAGGACCTTGTATTGTCCAGCCTATTCTTGTTTTCGTAGCAATCGGCTGGTTCCACATACCCTCACGGACTTTTAATGGAACTGCGACGCTCCAGTTGTCTGCTCCTATCAGAATCGTTGGTTTCACGTGCGAATATGATTTTATAGGGATGCCCTTTAAATGTGGATATTTGAAAACAATTTTATTCATATCCAACGATTGTGTTGGCAAATCTAAACCATCTATAGTATGGACTCCATTTAATACAAATTGCGCACCACTGTCTGCATTTGCAATTTTAATTGAGGACTTTATCGACGAATCGTCCATGCGAGTAGTATCTCCAGTCCATTTCAAGCAAAGTGGCTCATTAACCCCTCTGATACCGAGTGTATCAAATATTTCCTTTTCAATTAATGTCACTGATGAACCCTCATCTAGAAAGGCAAAAGTATCCACGTAACCATTTTTCTTGTGGAGACGTATGGGTAAGATTCTAAAAAGGGAGTTTTGATTTTGCTTCGTAAATGAGTGTGAGTTCATAATGCTGCTGCTAGAGGCACTTTCTTTTACTTTATTATACCCTGAGGACGTTGATGTTTGTGCGTTTTGGTTATTTTTATGGAGCAATCGGTGATGTTTAGCCCGACAGCCGTCGATTCCACAATCGGTGTTTGTCAAGCATTTGCGGCGGTGTTTGTTTAAACATTGTCGGCATAAATCAAATCTCTTCACAATGCTCCATTTTTCATTTAGGGGGAGTTTTTTAAACTCACTACATACTGAGACTTTATGTTCGCTACTGTCACATGCAAAACACTTCATGTTGGATTGAGGTTTATTTTCTGTATGGGAATTTACTGATGCACTTTTTGTTGAGGAAGCCATCGAAACGACGGAGCTCGCGGCGTCTGCAATTTGAAATATCCGGTCACTGAAGGTTTTAACAATTGGAATCTGGTCGTCTTTAGGGTACATGGCCCAGTTAAGTTTGTATTGGCTGGATAATTTATCCACGTTCTTTTGCTAACATGGGGTTATGTAGGTGCGCATTCATTTTGCATGCCTCCATAGTGGAGCATATATTTTTGACGCATAAGGCGAATTCAATAATTGATTCTAGCTTTTCTTTTGGCGGCGGTAATTTTCTGGCCTTCTCAATTAAGCGCTCTAAGATATGTTCAGGCCGTCCAAAACACATTTTCAAGGTCTGTATAATTTCTGGTACCATTGTAGGCATCATCAGCTTACTTTTAACTAGCTCCTTAGCCCTTCCTTTAAGGCACGATTGTAGCCGAATTAAATTCTCCGCATGCGAGTACCCCGCGACTGAAGTACTCGTTTCGAAGCTACTAATGAATAAAGGCCAATCTTCTGGATCTCCGTTAAATTGCGGCAACTCTTTCGGAATGGCTTGTCTTGCAGCTAGTTGAGATGGTGTTGGTCCTCCTGTGAAATTCCAATTTGATGGCGTGTTATTAGCTGTTTGGTTGAATGGAAACACGTTTTGGCCGAATTGAGACAGTATTTGGTATTTTTTTTCAATAAATTCCTCTTGAATTCGTTGTTGCTCTTCCAGCATTTTGAGCTGTAAATTCACCCGTGAGCTAATTTGTTCACTTTGTTGTTCTCTATTTGTAAAGGGAAATAACTTCGTGCTTCGTGCGGCTGATGTTTGCGTGCTAATAGGTTGTCTCGCGGTGTATTGCTGACTTTGCTTTGGTTTTGTATGATCGTTGATTTCCTGGCGTCTCGATGTCCCGGGTGCGTCTGTTGACAGCAGATTTCCATGCGATTCATTGCCGGCTACCTGTTGCGGTGTCTCCCTTATAATCTTAGGTGACGATGCTGCTTGCGGCTGATTTGCCATGGGAATTGCGACATTTGCGCGAGGCTCGGTACTTCTTTCGCAGTTCCAACTTTCATTTGCTATATCGCTGTTAACTGCCACGCAATCAAAATGGTACCACTTATTACACATGTCGCACTGTACTATGCGATCATTATCCACTTGAGTGCATTTTTTACAGTTAAATTCACTATATGATTCTTGATTGCAAGCCATTTTACTTTTTAGTTGCGACTATATATATTTATTTTTAAGAAAAAATCTTTTTTAAAGATTGTTGTCGTGGAAAATGCCGGCTCTTTTTTTTACTTTTTAAATAAAACAATTTTTAATAGCACTCTATTTTGCACAATACTTTATTTTTTATTATTATATTAATTTGCGCGAGAGCGCTTTAAAAAAGATTTGTATTAAACACCGGCTTGTTACTCACTGACTTTTTAATTTCTTAAATTATTATCTTGACGCCTTATAAGCGTACGTAGTATATAAAAGGGACCGTTAGTTATTTTGACAAAATCTCTTAAATGTACATATGTATGGATTAATATAGATGGTAAATAAAAGAAATTGCAAATTTAAGAACTTTAATGGGAAGTGTCCCAGTATTAATACATGAAGTAAATTGATATTTAAAATATATTATTTTTGAATAATAATAAAGATAAATAATAGTAAATATATTATAAACATATTGTTTAGTGAATATTGCCGGTAACAATGGGTTTGCTTTGTTAATATTTTTAAATTCAAATATGGAATAAAATTAAAATTTGTATCTACTTTTCATGATTGAGGCTTAAGTCATCTATTATGAAGGTATCGGCGACAACAATCATCGTTTTCGTTTTTTATCTCAAATTAGTTAGAAAATGTATTATTTACGAAAAAAATTATTAAAATACTTTTATTTAAAATTAAGTAGTTATTATTTTCAAAAAACTATCTGTTGCAGAAATGCAACATTGGGTTAAAGATACTAAATATTAAAGTTAAGAAATAAGAAAATTTTTAAAGCAGTTGTTTTGCTTGTTATATCATAAACTAATCCCGCATTTTTCGCAGGTTGTTTGTGTATATCCTTTGCAGTCTGGAAATTTGCACCTCATGCGTTTATCCAGCCAAACTGGCCAGTGTCCACATTGGTTCAACCTTACATCTATTGGAGGAACGTGCTAAGATGGATCTTTCTTTTTTTATTTTGAATGAGACATTCAATATTACCTGTGCGCTTCATTCGGTTAGTAGTTTTATATTTGCATAAAGTCTCTGCAATAGAAACTCTAAATTCAGCCGAGTTAAGAGTTTTACTTGTACCGCCCTTTTCGGCGTTTAATCTTCGATATAAAAGCCAGGAATTACACATAGTCATATCTAAGAAATGGTAAAAGATTCGTATATACTAACGTTTACTTCGCAATTTAATTTTGTAGTGACCCATAACAGAGTCTAAAAGGTCCACACCACCCATATGTCGATTACATTCTGCGATGACAAATGGACGTTCAAAAAAAGTGTACTGCTTTTCTGACTTGTTCCACCTTCGTACTATAGAGGTTGGGTGCTTTCCTGCAAAATTTGATGCTAGTGTGACGATTTTATTATCTCTCCATGCGACTATAGCTATATCAACTCCATTACAGTCACCAACCTGTTCCATTGACATACCACGCGGTTCTTTTTTAAAAACTTTTTCATCTGGCAGCTTGCAGTTAGGAATACGGGTTTTTCTTACAGTCCCCAAAGCCAAAATGCTTCTACAAGACATGTATTCTATAAGCGGGATAGAGGTGTAGTAATTATCAAAAAATAACCGGTATTGCTAGGCACATCACGAGTAAGGCGAACTACAACATTAGATGATGCCCCTAAATCGGGCTCGCCGGTGAGCATCTGTTTTCCTGTCTACTATATAATTCAAATTTGTATCCATACCTAGATATACCGCATATAACAAACAGTTTGAATCTCCATTTGTGGGGCTTGTCTGGTAAATATTGTTTCAATACACTTCATGCTTTTGTTAAACACATCTGTTCATCTACAGATAAATGTGCTTCAAACGGAACTTTCTTGAAGTTCTTGTTAAGTGCCTCTATCAGTGGTCGGATTTTATATAAACGATGAGAATCAATGTGGTCATATGGTTGTATGTTACTATTGTCATTGAAGTATGGTAACTGCCTAAGTAATTCGAATCGTTTTGACAGCATTGTCTCTCGAATTGGCGCAAAGCTAACTTATTTTGATTACAGATAAAATACCTTTCCAATTACAAAAAGAATTACACCGGAACGCGCGATGTTGCAGTTATGCAAAAAACCAAAATCAGTGAAAAAAATAGTAAAAAATAAAATATATTAAAAAAAAATTTTTGACTATTGAAATATACCCTTTTACCTATTATTCACACCAATTTCAGTAGGAAAATATAAGTACTTCACTAGTAAATAATTTTTTTTTAAACTAATTCAAGGAGAGCAAAATTGATTTGCTTGTACGTCACTTTAATGAACCACTTATGAATTTGCCGCAACAAAATTAACAAATCTGTTATTTAACCGTTAGAATGCTATGTTGCCAATGTACAACACTAATTAAAATCGTTTTATAAGCATTTGCTGTATTATAAGCTCTATTTGAATCGTGTGTTGCAGAAGTGCAACATGGCGCCGTAAAGGGTTAACTTTATTAAATGCATTGATTCTTTTATAACGCACCCTTACAGGCAATGTACGGAAATATGTATACCGCGGATAACATTTTAAAAGATGGATAATGGTAAGAAGCCTGAAAAAAAGCTATTATATCATAGATATACAAAAAAGTGTGTGTAAATTTATTTTTTTACAAATTAAGACTTTTGAGGTCTATATGAACCTGTTTAACATGCTTAAAAATCCAATTAATATATCTTACTGATCTCGAGATATGCTGCTTAAGTTTTGTGAAATTCAATAACAAGAAAATATATATTCTGCTCTTTACTTCTTTTATTTTACTTAAACAAAATAATGGTTTTCAGTTGTTTGTTACAACTATTGTAATTAAAGGTAAAATTCTATTTAAGCAACGCAAAGAAAACAAAATTATATGTGAATATAATTATCGTAATTATTCACAAGCTGATTATACTTGATAAAAAGAAGTAAAAGTTCCAGGTTAATAACTACTTGTTTTTGTAAAATTCCCCACTGTGCAATGGAAGACGGGAATTACATAAGTCGTATGGCTTTTACATTTTTAAGGAATGTATTGTTTATTGTATAGCAACACAGTTGGCCCAAATAATATTTTTTTTTTATTTGTATTAAAAAATACCTCAAGCCAAAAATTACTCATCCGTTTGTAAAGATTTACAGTTTTATCGTTTAATTTATATTGACATAAAACAAAACTTTTTATCTTTCTTTTTATCATTTTCATTACACGGTTCTGATTTACATTGACGTAAACGTGTAACGACATATCAACCATCATTCTGTAACTTTTATTTTAAACAATAATTTACGCACACAGACAGACAGACAGACAGACAGGCAGACAGGCAGACAGACAGACAGACAGAGAGACAGACAAAACAACAATTAAAAGGCAAATAAAAATGAAATAATTTAACACAAACAGACAAGCATTTCCTTAAAATTTTTCATTAAGCAGCCAAAAAAACAAGAGCAGAAATGAAATAATAATAAGAACAAATACAAGTGACATATGTCGTATATTAAGAATTTATAATTAATCTTCTTAACTTGCTCAAACAGATTAAGTTTTTAAGCATTTTTTTATTTCGGTGTATGGTTTTTAAATTATTATGAAAAAAAAAGCAACAACGAAGCCAGCAGGACAACATCAATAAACAATGATTAAGAAGCAAAAATAAATAATAATAATGATTAAATAACACACAAACACACACACAAAAGAACAACTTTGCAACTGAAGGCAAAAAAGTAAAAAATAAAAAAGAGAAGAAAATATTAAGGAAGTGCTTAAAGAAGTTTCAACTTACACAGGATAATAAATTATAAGAAATTAAAAAAAAAAATAATAAATTTAATACATACTGGCTCTATAATAGTATTTTATATTTTTTTCTATATAAAAGCTTTAACAGGCTTTAAAATCTTATTTTTCCAAAGATGACATATGAACAAAGTGCACTATGAAGTCATTGCTATGTGGTAGTTTTACCACTTTATACTTATTATCTATATTACAAGGCGACCAAATCCATTATCTTGATGTGTTATTTCAATGGAATAACTGGTATAATTTTTGCATTATTAGAACTGATTGACTGCAGTGCATTTGTACATAATTTTAGAGATCGTATCACTAATTTCCCTTTTTTACTGTTCTATTTTCGACAAGAATTTTGGAAAGCGAGTTCCTATATCTTTGCGAAAGGAAATCATCCAGCATTGTCGCTCTATATTTTCATTTTCAGAGCCATACAATTATAGGCAGAATTGTTTTTTTTTGAGTTTTTCCTCCCTTAATTCTTTTATTCATTTAGCGCAGCGAAAAGAATTCATATTTTAGTAAAGTATACTGCCGGACCTAAAAAGTTAGTTGTTAGAGTGGGTGCATAGTAGTGATTCCCTGCGTGTGACATCGCTTCTTTTAAAAACACTTAACGTTCGTTAAGTAATTATAATTCGAATACTGAAAACAAAGGAAAATAACAGCTCTTCTACTGCAGAAGTTATTAAAAATTAAGCTTAAAATGTGAACATCTATTAATATTATAACCGACCTTTATTTAAAATTTTTTATTAATTATATTAATTTTAAAAATTTTCAGAAACGATTTTTAGTTGTTGGATAATCCAAAAATTTTTTAAAAAAGCGATTTCTGTATAAAATTGTACTAAAAAGTTTTAAAATGGTTGTATTTTCGCAGGTAAAAGGAATTTCGAGAAAATAATGTAAAATTTGCACGCAATTAATGAAGATCTTAAGCAAGGCTCCTACTGGATCTTAATTAGGTACACGGCAGTACATCAGGAATTAGCTGACCAACTTTTAAACTCAAATAACAGTAATATCGAATCCTTATACTATTGGTTCACGTTGGATATCGAAACAAAAATGGTTACAAACTGAAACGCACTTTATTACATAATTTGCTAGTAGGTTCCATTATTGAGAAAAGCTGCTATTGCCTTACACAACATTAAAATCTTAATTTGTCAGGACCTAAGAAATAGCTGCTGTTTTTATAGAATCTTATAGTGAGATTTCATTTTTTTTTGGCTATTGTATGTAGAGTGCGAAAATTAAACCACAGAATGTGTGAAAATATTTGTTTCAATAATATTTGCGATTTATGTGCTTTGGAGTAAAATGAACAGCTTGGTGCAATATATTGTTACGTTTATATCTTTTATTAACGTATTGTTGTGAGTTCTTTATTGCAAAGTAAATAACACCAGTTTTTAGAGTTTTTAAATTTATAAATTTTTTTTATTTTAAATACACAAAGTTCGCACTACTGTACAATTTACTTAAAGTGCACGTCTTTTCTTGATAAGGTTTAATTTTACCCTGACTGATTATCCACTCAGACGCTTCACTATTTATACTTGGCCATTTAAAGTCTAGAAGATTTAAGAATTTTCTACACTCTTTATGTGCATTTTGTTGTTGTATATTGTTTATTCGATGTATAGGCGCCTGCACGACTGTTTGTATAGTTGTTTTTGTTTGTATGCTGATAAGGTTTCTGCTTGGGATTTATTTCAATACCTTTGGTTGTTGTTATTTGTAAAAAAGGATTTCTTAGAAAACTACGCAGATGGTAAACAACCTGTATGTTTGTTATTGTAAAAATTTTTTTGTCTTGCGCGTTTACATGGTAAACAGCATATATGTATTTTTTTGTTTTTCTTGCATGCCAGGCAATTAGTAAACCGCATATCAAATTGTAGTTGTGTGTGTATAAAATTCTACGCAGTTTGTAACCAGTAGTTCGCTTAATTGCTTAATTATTTTATTTTAAAACTTAAGCAAGACACATTCGTAATAATATTCTTAATTCAGGGAAAGAAAGAAAAATACCAATAACTTTAAGGGTATTATCTGATTTGAACTGACTGATGTTATTAATAGTTTATCACTAGTTTTAAATATAATCTTATTTTTAGGACTAAAGCATCTTGGGACACAAATTTATTTTTCATAGAGAATGAATAGATTTTATAATAGCCAACAAGAAATCTCTATCTCTTATTCCATTAAACACCAACATTTTGTCAAAAACAAAATGTTTTACAAAAATATTTTAATAACATGAAGAATTTATTTACCCAGAATTGGAACTCGCCTCCCAAAATAATTCATGCCATTTATATTCATACAAAATCTTAAATGTCATTTGACCAAATAATCTACTAAGAAAAATAAATGGAAAAGAAAACCCACAATATTTTTACAAGAGTTTCTTTCTTTCTACAAACATCATAAAAATATTTTTCTTTTATCTCATCTGTCAGTCGAACAGATGATTTATTCCTGTGATACTTTGTACAAATACAGCAGGTCAGAGACACATTTTTATTACATGACATGTAAAAAATTAAAAATTATAAAAAGTATAAAATTCAAAAAATCACAGCAATATAAAAGAAAAAAATAAAAAATTTAGTAAGCAATTTAGAGGGTGTTTTTAAAAAGGTATAGAGTATTGAAATAAAATAAAATTTATTCGAAAGATAATATTTTGGGATTATAAGTTAAATATGACTTTCATCTTAAGACCGTTATGGCTGTCTCGGACGTAGCCTTATCTGAAGGTCCAATTATTTATGACCTTTTTCAAAATTTATGGCCGTATATCGATGTCATAATCGCTAAACAAAATCCCTTTATGAAAAATTGGACCCAATTTGCACTATTTGGAAGCTTTATTCCTTTCATCAGTCCATTCATATTTAAATTAAACATTAATGATTTGACGGCTGACAAAACGGGCGCCTGCAAAAAAATTATTGTTTTAACTATCTGACTGTAACTTAAATTTCTTTACCTCTTTAAAAAACATCTGAAACCAACCAAAACAATTTCATTCCAAAAAAAAAAAAAAAAAAGAAACACATCATCTCTAAAGTACTATAAAACAGAATATAATTTGATAAAATAATAAATGCATTTTATATATATGCACACGCATTTATACACTGAGAAAAAAAAATTTAATAGAAAAACAAATAAAGACAATTGTGAGAGACTTTCAAAGTGGCAAATAAATGGTGTAGTTTTAAAAACTCTTCCCATAAAATGAAAAAAATTTTGAATTAAAATCACATGAAGCCTGAAATGCCATGAAAAGATTTATGTTGAAAAATGAAATATAATTTTACAACCTTTAATAAGAGAAACTTCATGAAACCTGTTTAATAAGGAGGTAAGCAAGTTTGATGTTAAGTAGAAGAGTTTTCTATGGTGATACGATAAGAGCATTTTAGCAGTTTCCGTCGTCCTTTGTAAATGTGATTTTTCAGTTAAAGTATTTATGAGTTTTTGCAGGAATTATATTGAATTTTAATACCAAAGAAGTTTTCTTTTACAATTTTACAAAAATTAGGTCAATAAGCAAATTTCTAAAAACATATAAACGAGTATTAAAGATTCCCAGAAAACTATTAGAAATTACCAAAAATGTAAATTTTTCATTTGTTTTTTGCAGTATTGCCATTAAACGAGATAGAGGAGAAATTACAATTACTTTGTTAGGAAGGACATAATGATTAGGACAATGAACTAATGAACTGCTTGCTTATTAAAGATTGAGTTTATTTTTCTTTGTTTTTTGGTAACGCTTTGAATATAAATTGCTTTGCAAACTATATAAACTCTTTATGATTTTCAAAAAAACAAAAGTTATGTTCGTATAATTTTTAACTAAAAACATAATAATAAAATAAATAATAATTGTTATCAAAGTCGAAAGGGTTTTGACTCCACTAGAAATAAATTCAGCGGTGCTGTTTCAGAAACAAAAAATATCGCCAGAATTAGAAATGTTCCAAGTCGAAAATAAAAATTTTGTTATGGATTTGATTTAATAATGTTAAAGAATTATCATCTTCCAAAGCAGTAGAAAGTCAAAAGTCAGCTTAACTAAATTAAACCTCAATTTATGCCATATGAAATTTATTATTTTATTTGCACTTTTTTTTACCAAAGCAAACATCATGCGACATTACATTCGCGGGAAAAAAATTTAAATATAATTTCTTTATTTCATTAATTACATCGTTCTATATCAGGGTTTTCAACAAGAAGTTTTTTTTTCAATTGTGGCAACACCAACATGGTGGTTTTGATATTTAGTTTTTTGACGCATTTGTAGAAAATGCATTGTCAATTGTTACAACGAATTCAATTTCTTACGAAAGTCGCAATAAAATAATTAAAATCCATTATGAAAATGATGGTTCTGTTAAAGTTACATTTTTCGTAAAATTAGAGATATTTTCGGACAACATTATCGTCCTTCTGAGACCACTTTCAGAATTTGCTCCTTAAAATTGGCTCGACAACAATGCGAACACTAACGCGTGTTCGAGCGGTTCATTTAACTGAAAATATCGTCTCCTTGAGCCTTAGTGTTGAAGCAGATCCAAATTTGTCAACACCACATGGCGATTTTGCGTAAGGATTTGATTTTGAAGCTTTACAAGTCTCAACTGGTGTAGGAATTTGAAGCCGAGCGACTATGCACATCACCGTAGATTCATTCAATTCTTTCAGGTATAACCGATCGATTTTTCTGAATTAATCATTATTTTAAACGAAGCCGATTTTCACTTGACGGGGTATGTCAACAAGCAAAATTCACGCATTTGGGGTTTACATGCTCAACGTGTCACCGAATGGTGCACAATGTAGTCTTGATTGCTGGAAGCTGGAAATGCGGTAACGGTTAATGAATTACGCTATAACGAGATGTTAACAGCTCAATTTTGGCCTATTATTAACGGCGTGATATCACTGACATGTGGTTTCAATAGAACGATGCCACATGTCACACAGGCAATCAAACGATCAATTTATGGCAAACCAAATATCCCCATCGCATTTCCCCCCTGGGGGCACATTTATCGGTCTTTATAGAATACTCCACTATCTAGACCTGTGTAACTGGGGAAAAAGGGAGCCCAGTCCCCTGAAGTCAGACAGGGAGACAACTGGAAACTCCACTTTATTTCCACGGGGATCAGTGAGCCGCAGAGTTCATTATTTGTCTCTTTAGACATTTAATAGTTCTCTGACTGATCATTGAGGTTGGCCCCTATATGGGAGCATCGTGGTGGTTGTGGTTTTGCGGCCCCATAAGGGAATATGAAATTTATGGTGGCCAGGATCATTTCACTAATAATGACACGCAAAGTGAATGATCCAGTCCAGTCGGCTATCTAGGACGAGCATGACGTTCCAAATTATGTATAGTGGTTTGTCCACCATCTGATTAATACTATATAGTCAGGCGCGAATGTAAAACAAATCACACTCCCCATCGCATTATTTTACCACAATCAGCAGTTAAGTAGCCAGCCAGATTGTGTGATTTAAAACCACTAGATTATTTTTTGTGGTGCTATCTTAAGGACCGAGTCTGTACGAAGCCAATCATATCGGTTTCAACCTTAAAAATGGGATTGCCGTCTGAGTTGACATCTGTCCGCGTGATTGTGGTGGACATTTGCCAGATATCATTTTTCATTCACAATTGCCGACCTTATCTCTTTGCAGTAAATAAAAAATTTGAATTATCGTAATATAAATTTGTTGATTTATTTCGTTTTAGAAAACATAATTCTGTTTGGAAAACCCTTTAGATACAAAATCAATATTCTGTTTCAACACAATACAATTTATGGATTTTAATTAAGGTAAGGAAATGCCTTCTAAAAGGCAACTTTAAATTTTATAAGCAATTCGTTACTTAAAAGATCAAATACTGTCAAAACTGCAAAAAAATTGAATAAAATAAAATACTTTTTAATTTTTATTAGACGATAATGACGAATATAATCCACTGTCTCTTAAATGTCTACAAATAGCCACCTGAACTTGAGTGTGTGTAGCAAATAAATAATTAAAAAAAGTCTTCAAATTAGACTGGAGTATAGGTTATCATCGAGTGATTAATTTTTGCTTCATAAATTTTTAAGAGACAAAGTCTACTTACCACGACTCATATGGGAGACACTATAATACGGCGTGTTCTTCAGATTTTGAATACGGAAAAGAAAGATTTACTCTCGATAATTTTTTATTTTTAACTTGCTAAAATTCCTTTAAATCATAATATAATTCATAATTTTATCCCTTAACAATACTTATCTTACATACTTTCCTGTATCACCAAGATTGAAAGTTTCTAGAAAGTTTTCTTCCATTTTATATATAAATATAATTTTATACAAACAAAATGGCCACTTACTGCCGCAAGTATTTTTCTGTTTTCGATGTTTTTTTCTCTTTGATATTACAAATAACACACTGACTCGAAGAATAAAGAAATCGTTTAGTTATCGTTCTTGCTGTCATAGTGAGCTAAGTTATACCTACTCTAAAGTTCAAAGTATCTGTCTATTACTACTTAGAACAATAAACTATATATTTATATAGGGACACCCTTTAGCTTAAAATTGTTTTGTAAAAAGATATTAGCTTCAAGTATAGTTACCTTTTATATTACAGGTTATTTAACTCCACCTATCGGAACCTCCTGTAATTTTAAAATTTAGATCTTCAAAGTTTAGCTTGATAATTTCAAATTATTACCCTTTTCCGCTCAAAAGGTACTTTAAAATAAATATTGTAGGTAACACCCTTTATTTTCAAAATTTATAATTTTTTTTTTTTTTAACAGAAAATAGTCCGTAAGCTAAGGTTATATATATCAAATTCACATGTCCTGCAGAGTCAACCCTTAATTTATATATTTTTAGCTACTCGTTATAATATCAAATATTCTGTCTTTAAAGGCTGAAGGAATTATAGGTTATAAACATGAAATAATGCCACATATATGAACACCCTGTAATGATTAAGTTTATTAGGGGATTTTTGATTTCTTTTTGTAAGGCAAGTATACTAACTAAAAATTATAAATGTTGTTACATTTGTTGCATTTACGTTCTTCACATGCTGCAAAACAATTTTGCTTTAATAATACTTCCGCGCTTTTTTTCACTCCCCACAGCTTTTAGTCTCATGGTTACACAACTACAACGTAATTTAATCTGCTTTAATTTATTCTTTTTTGGGATTTTATCATTCTAAAGCTAAATAGTAAAACAATTTTCTTTTAGTTTTCTACATTTCCTTTTTAAAAAAATCGTCTTGTTTATCAATTATTTGGATAAAGAAAGAATTTTTGTATAAAAAATTTACGCATAAAATCAAGAATTGTTTTTAATTAAATTTTCAAAAACTCTTAAACATTAAATATTTACAAACCAAATATTGAAATGTTTTAAGTTAAAATAAGGTCAGTTTGCTATGTTCATTGGCTATGAATTATTAAATAAAGTGAAATTAATAATAAAAAAAATGAATAAAAAAAGGGTTCATTTGTTTGCCTTTCAGATAACAAAAAAAAACAACAACTTTTATTTATTACTTTTTTATAAAAATATTTATGCAATAAAGACATTTAAAAGTAATTAAAAATTTTGTAAATAAATTTTTAATTCATAATAATATTTTGCGATTAAAGTTGAAATTGTAATTCTATAAAAAAATAATAATTCACATTAAAAAATAAGAGTATAAATAAAAAGTTGGTACGCAAGACTGGAAAGCATAAAGTTTTTTTATAAATATAAATAAATTTTGTTTTCACCACACTATTGGGTGGCATTTATTTTTTAAAGAAAATTGTTTTTGCTTTGATTGACAAACATTTTTGCATTTGCTAATAGATTTTAAAAATTGTTTATATATTTTTTTTTCTAAACATGCCGCCTAATATAATATATCAATTACTTATAATTATTATTTTAATAGAATTTTAAAATTCGTCTTAGCAAAGTCATTATATTGGAAAATATAACAGAATTTCTTCTAATATATAAAATTGTTTTAAAAAATTCGTAATGGAATTTTACAGCCTATTATTTATAATTCGTAATGATATAGGAGTTTTGACGTATGCTTTTCTTATATCTGTCATTTATAATTGGATTAGGCATCTCACATAAGGTTTATTTACATAAACCTTCATGTTTGCTTACAACCAGCTGCACGATTCTTAATATTTAAAAAGTTTAAAGCAAAAGCTTGTTATGAGCTATTACATGAGAAAGCCCTTTTTTGAATAGAGTTATTATTTGAACGCAAGTGAAAAGTTTTATAAAGTAAACTAACCAAATATATGTTGACCTAATATGGACCTATGGTTTTGGTTGGCCTATTATGGTGGCCTTTAATTTTAAGTTTTTCATTGTTATTATTGCTTTTTATGCTTCAGAATATGAAACAATAGATTTTTAAAAACAACAAAAACTTTTCCATGGACATATCTTTAAGTTTTATTTTTCTTATTTTCGTATTTATTATTGTAGCGACCATAATGAGAAAACCTAATAAAAAGCTGGAGCAGACAGCCAGGCATTGAGACAAGATAACGTTTTGTTTTCATAAACCCTAGAAAATTAACTTTTATTTGAAGTTTTAATTTAAACGGTAAATTTTTGAATTTTAGTTATAACATATATTATTTTAATAAACGTCATTTTATTGAAGGATACTTAAAATCAATATACGCAACAATACAACTTTAAATTAAATTGCACGACTTATTTAGACGAATTATTTACTTTAATACATACAAAAATTCTTTTTGGTAACTTTACTATTTTAACGCCTAAAAGCAGCTATATCAACTTACAACTTTACTCGACAACATTCACACCTAAACTGCTTTTTCATTGTTGTATTTTCACTTGACAGTTGCACACACTTCAAGTGCCTTATTGCGGAAAGGAGGGTGCTTATATATTCTGTTTGAAGTGACTAGCATTCTCTGGGAAACTCTATCACATATAGTCATTGTTATCTTTATTCAGTTTGTTTGGCTGTGTGTCTTCGTGTTCTGTGTTAGTTATTATTATTTTCTAGTTGTTAAACATAATTCGTGGATTTTTAATGTAGTCTGTTGTTGTAGCCTTGCATTCATAAGATATATTAAAAATTTCCTAATTTAAAAATAGCCACAATAGGTCATTTCCCTTTACTTTTAATTTGCTGATAATCTTTTTAACATTTAAGCTAAGCATTTTCCTAACAATATGTAATGAGTTTTAAGAAGCTTAGAAAAATATTTATAAAAAAAACAACAAAATTTTGAGTATACTAAAGAAATTTCCTGACTTTGTTAACAATATCAATTAAGCACAGAAAACACCTTTTTTTATTAAAAAATATTTTTTAGTAACGAAATATTTCAAAACTTACGTAAGTTTCCCTCGTGTGTGGTTTTCCACACATATGTGTTTTTCAATGTAATTTGCAGTTATAGTTATATTATATTAGATCAAAGAATGAAAGAATGTTGGATTTGTTCGATAGTGTATTTGGACGCCCCATATTTAGAGCGATAATGTCAAAAAAACATTTCAATACTTGAATAGTGTTATTCGTTTTGATGACGTTATGACCAGGCGTCCAACCAGGCTCTACAGATAAATTTACTCCAATTCATCAAATATTCGACAAATGGGCCGAGTTATTGACTCAATTTTTCAATCCATCTGAGTGTGTTACAGTTGATGAACAACTGCTTGGATTTCGTGGACGATGCAAGTTTAGGCAATATATGCCTTCTAAGCCTGAAAGATATGGAATTAAATTTTGGCTCTTAGTTTGCTCTGAAACGTGCTACGTTTGTAAAATCCAGCCATATTTGTGTAAGGCTGTTGGTAGCGTAGCTGAAAAAAATCAGGGGTAACGTGTTGTTTTGGAGTTAATTAGACTTGAGGGCCACAATATAACA
>JASKUP010000244.1:0-13121 GCA_030448955.1 Trichopoda pennipes
GACGAGTTGCATGTTGTCACGTTATATTAATAATAAAGAAATTACAAAAAAGAAAACGTTCTACCGTAAAATTGCTGATACAACAAAATGCTATTTTCCATATACAAACATATACAAAGAGTCCGATGAAATTTGCTAAATAATAGAAACCAAAAGTCAAACCAGAGCTTGTCTAACATTTACATTGGAACAGGCTTCTTTAAAATACAAATGTGTTTTCTGGTTACATGTGACTTGTGTAAATTCCCCTAAGAATATTTTTTTAGTATGAATTTTTATACTGTGTCGTCAATAAATCTTGAACCCTTTTTTTCAACTATTTCTCTTGGTGGTATGCCACACAGTATAAGTGTACGTGTGTGTATGTGTATGTGTTTGGTTGTTGTTGCAAGGAAGTAAATGTCAAACGTTTCTAAATGTTTGTGAACATGTTAAAAGGAATAAGTTACAAACAAGCCTTTTGTCTTGTTTTCTTTGCCAATGCAATTGCTTAGTTCCGTTGTTTATTAAAACGGAAACGGAAATGAAATGCCGTCAGAGTTTTATAATCGATTAATTCGATTTAGATTGGAAATTATGGCCTTTAAAACACGTTCAATTTTCCTTATATAAAATTTTCTTATTGAATTTTTATTTCTATAGTAACACGCCAATGTTTATTGATACTTTATTATGCGGGCCTTCTAATTCCTGTATCAATTCACGTGCCCTATAAGTCTGCCGCAAGTATCGTTAAAATTTTATATTTATATGATAAAAGGTTAAGGGTAGCTTGTAAGTAAAGAAATGCAAAAAAAAGAACTAGAAAATTAGCATGACTAGTCGCAAAGACAGCTAAAGCACCTGCCTTCTGTTATTGTCTCTGTTGTAGAACTATGGGTGTTTTAATCAAATAGTTAACAATAATGTCTATCACTTAAACTTTTCTTGCTGATATAATTGAGCAAAGAAATATTTTTTTATTGTTGTGCAGTTCTGTGGTAATGAACACATTTTCCAAATTTATAATAAAAGTATTTATTCGATTATTAAATAGAAGAGAGCACAAACTCATATCTTTAGAGAATAAAGCGCTGAAAAGAAGATTTCATTAAAGCGAGAAGTATCCCTTAACGTATTATATTGTAAGATTTGGAGACCTACTACATGTTTGTAAATACAAAATTCAGTTTTATCTGCTAAAAATAATGGATAATTGTTGATAATTGTTTTCTGCTACAAACAAGTGTGAATTGTATAAGAACAGATAACAGATGAAGTAAGTACTCGTATATGTTACAAAAGCAGCCAGCAAGGTTACCTGGTTGTTTGTTAAACAGCGAACCAGGATTAAATCCCATTAGAGCCTTAAGTATAAGGTAAATAAGTGCTCTTAAGTAACCTTGGCTTGATTAAAAAAGTGAATGATTGAATTAATGAAGGCACCAGTGACAGAATATCAAATAAGTAGTTTAAGAAGCCGGTGTGCTAACGTAGGAAAATTGATAAAACAAAATAATTTTGAAGGTTATTAAAATAATAAAATCATGGTAAAAGCGATAATATAGGGTCCGCCAAATAACTTTATGTTTGTTTTAAATGCTATATAAACAAAACTACACAGCTTCTGCTGTGTGCCACGTAGCGCCGTTCTGTTGAAACCAAATGTTGCCAATATCCTCCTCTTCAATTTATGTGAACAAAAATTCGTTCAACATTGCCCGATAACGATCTCCATTGACTGTAACGGCCACTCCTGAAAAATGGCCCAATTATGCCTCTGGACCAAAATCCACACCGTGACTTCTTTTGGGTGCGTCGGGTTTTCAATGTATGCGTGCGGGTTTTCTGTGCCCCAAATGCGACAATTTTGCTTGTTTACATACCCGCCAAGATCAAAATGAGCTTCATCTCAAGAGATGAACTTTTTTTTGCAAAATCGGCATCTTCCATAAGTCGAGCGCAGGCCCACTTATCGAAGCGTTGTTCAATCGTATACACAACCATATTCGTTCAGCAGAAGGATAAGACTAAATATCTGTCAAATCAAAAATGAGCTAAGTGTTACCATTCATTAGTTGAAAAAAAAAAACGTTAACAACGTTACTTCGTTGTTAAAACACGAGATCGTAAGCAAAAGTCTTACTAAAGTCATCGCGTATTATAGTTTGGATGATTATGAGGTCTTATGGCCGTATACTTTTCAACAAAGTGCTGATTAGACCTTGTCTAAGTATTTAAAAGTTAATATTAAGTGCTAGAATTTGTATCGAAAGCTCCTCAATGTTTGACATAAGTTTACTTGTTGTGTATTGCTGCTCATGTTTCTTTTATTTAATTAACAAAATTTTAATACCAACAAATATTTGCAGATCAAGTTGAAATTCTTTTACAAAACCATTAATTTTTTTAATTTGTATAGTTAATAAGCATTTCAGTAAAGATTCGCTCCAATTTATCGCAAAATCCAAATTCCCCGTAAGCGTTAAAAATTTTCATATTTAGACTAAGCTAAATTGAGAAGATATATTGGAGCAAACTACTACCTATTTTGGTGGTTTATCAAAACAATAACATTCTATAGTGATGTGCGGTTCTGTAGTGCACTCAAACGTCTTTTGCTCTAACCAATGAATGATTTCAATTCATTATTATTAATTGTCGATTTGGTTTTCCATCAGAAGCTTCAGATTGTAATTTATTTAGACTCCTATGACCTTTATAACTTTAGCTTTGCTTATAATTTATTCTTTACATTCATCCCTATTGCTTATATACCCGCGCAGCATTTAAACAGTATAACTTTAGAATGGAAGTCTACTGTAAAGGTAATTATTATATTGGATTTTAAACCTGGTGGCCGTTTAGTGGTAGCATAAATGCTTTACATTAATTACACGTAATATGTGTGGAAGGTGTTGTTGAGGCGATTTTAGTACTATTATATCCAGTTTTTGACCATTCAGTGTATGGTGCCAATAAAATTAATTAGACTATAATTCGTATTATAGTGCTCAACGTAGCTTATGTTGAGACTAATTGAGAGAAGATATTAAATATTTATATTTTATTATTTGAAAAGAAAAAAATTTTCCTTTGTTGAGATTATTGTATACTATTTAAAAGAAAGTTTTGTGTCATACAATAACTCAACGCTTGGCCGTTTGGCCTTAATGTGACGGTGATTTTACCACAGAGTGCAGGAAAAGCGGCTACCCGTGACCTAACATACATACACGCCTTAGGCGCAAACTTTCAGTGCACAATAGCAGGGCCGTTACCCCACTCCTTGCTGAAGAGTTTGAGTCTATCCATCTCCTTGTCCTGTTGCATGTGCCAGCTAAAACATTAAATGTTAAACCTGTGTTAACATTTCTTCGGATACTTTCATCAAAGCACCGATTAAACAAATAGCCACCACGTAACGTCTCGAGAGGCCTCATCAATAACCACAACAGGGTCGTAGCCCTGCGGTCAACTGGTTCCCGGGGTACCACTGTGGGTGTGTTTAGTTTACTGGTTGGACTATTTCTTTTCCAGGTTTTTATTCCCGAGAACACAGTTATACTCTTCTTTTGAAAGCTTAGGACGACTGCACCTTTAAGAATTTTTAACTTCAAGAAAAAAGCAAGAATCGGTGACGAAATCTGCAGTGAATTTTGTACTATTAGGATCTAAAACGCTGAAGCATCTGCTATCAAAAAGGGACAAATTGCCTATATATTATTAAACTTGCAATAGCAGCAAAATATCATTAGGATGTCCCGACAGCGAAGTAGCAATATTGTGCTCTAGGATATATGATAGTAATAATACTAACTCTTAATAAAGCGTCCGCCATCTCACTTTTTTTCAACTAGTGCTTATTTCGTAAATGGTAACACTTAGCTCATGCTTGATTTGACAGGTAATTATTTGTATCCTTCCGCTGAACGAATATGGTTGTGTATACGCTTGAACAACGCTGGGAAATATTGCGACATTACCTTGAAAATCATGGTAATGTTGCAGAATGTGTGTGAAAATTGCGTACAGATTTTGGAAAAAGAGCAGCACAGTCAGCTCCATATGTTCGTTAGCTTGTGGAAAAAGTGAAAGAAACTGGCATCCTTTTCGATAAACCATAGCGTGAAAAGCCAAAAACAGTACCTACACCCGAGAATATTGCTGATGTGGCAGAAAGTGTACGTGAAGCGCCATCAACATTAATTTACCGTCGTTCTGAACAATTGAACAATTAAGAGACATCATTGAGATGAATTTTGCATAAAGACTTTAGTATGACGCCATACAAAGTCCAATTGATTCAGGAGTTGAAGCCAAGTGACCATCCAAGGCGTTTTCGCTTTGCTAAGTGGGCCTTCGATTGACTTACAGATGATGCCGATTTTGCAAAAAAAAAATCATCTTTTCAAATGAAGCTAATTTTGATCTTGGCGGATATGTAAACAAGCAAAATTGTCGCATTTGGGGCACAAAAAACCCGCACGCACACATTAAAAAGCCGGCGCATCCAAAACGAGTCACTGTTTGGTGCGGATTTTTGTCCAGTGGCAGAATTGTACACAAAAATTAAAGAGGAGGATACTGGCAATATTTAGTTTCAACTGGACGGCGCTACGTGCTACACAGCCGAAGCTACACTCGATATTTTGCGCCCTATTTCGGAAGATCGCATTATCAGCCGCAGAGCTGATGCCGTTTGGTCACTTCGGAGTTGCGATTTGACACCGTTGGACTATTATCTGTGGGAGCCGTCAAATATAGGTGTTACGCCGATAAGGCAGAGACAATTGACGCTTTAAAAGACAATATTCGTGAAGCCATTGGTAAAATACAGCTGCACACAAACGATAATGTGTTTAAAAATTAGACCGATCGTGTAGGCTAATGCATGGCCAGCCGAGGCAGCTATTTGAATGAAACTATTTTCCATTATTAACCGGAAGGATTGTACCTACAAATAAGTTTTGTTTATAGCACTTAAAAAAAATAAAGCTATTTAGCGGACCCTTAAGGTTAGTAAAATAAAACTATATACTTGGGTATCTAATGTAATAGGAGACACGATGCACTCGAAAGCAATTCTATAAAAAAAAAACATTTTTAATTTAAACACGAATACGGCATGGTCAAGAACCTATCAGCTACAACTTTTACAACATCACTAATACTTTCAATTGAAGAATCATGATGATATTATCACAATTTGAATTAATGAAAGTGTATATTAGTGGGATAAAATATATACATTATATTTTAATTGAAGTTTTTTAATGACATAAATATTGATTTTTGCTGTTAAATATAAGGAACGTAACGATTTTTATAGAGAATAATATTATACTGTTATTAAAAAACTTGAGACGAATCTAGAATGTTTAAATGTAATTTTATCACGCATGAAATGTTGTTATTTCCTTAAACTTTTATGATTTCTTTCTGTGCAAAAAAAATATTTCGATATTTTTTTCAATGCCGAATAAAATATTTTTTTTTATATTAAATTTTATTAAAGTCAACTGGACTTTATGAAATTGAAGATTTTAATTAATTTTTATTTATATTGTTTATCAAAATATTTTGCCTTCAAATATTAACATCAAATAAATATTTCAATTATTTAAGAATTTATATAAAAGTTTACTAGAGCATTAAGAATTAGAAAAGTAGACAAAAAAAATAGATTTTCTGATTAGATTGCACATTTTAATTAAATGTTTATAATATTTGTTTGCCTGTATACCCGCATACGAATGTATGTGCAGCAGATACGAGGTAATAATATGATATTCGTATTAATATTGGAAAAATACACTTAAATATTATTACAGTGCAGGCAACCTTAAGCGAAAGAGAAACCAAAATATAAAATAAAAAACTAAAAAATTAAATATAATTAAGTATTTTATAGTTTGTGTATCTTCTTAAGACACATTTACGATAGCAACTCCCCTCTCACAACAAATGCAACGCGAAACAGCACAGGTGGAATGACATTTATTCCTTCTTATGCTTCGACTATTTTTTTAGTTTTATGCACACGAATGCATATTTTTCAAACGCTTATTTATTAATTAAATTCTTTTCGTTTTTCTCCTGCTTCTTTTAACTTCATGACAAAAAAACAGGCAATAAATAAAAAAACAAAAACTCATATACTATTTAGAAAAGCAAACCAAGCACAAATTGCAAGCATATACATTGATGGATTTCGAAAGGTATCCTTAAAAAAAAATAATTTACATACAAACATTTATAGCATACACTTATAAATACACTTCTGCTTATAATATGCAGCATGAGTGTGTATAAAAGTGTGTGGAGCATGAAAAGGACTCTTTTGCTATATAAGTAGAGCACAGAGTGAACAACAAAAACATATTAAGAAAAAATTCACTACAATAATAATTTTCCTTAAAAATAAAACATATAAGTCTATACAATCTACTAACACTAGTAGTTGTATACACACACACAGAAATTAGTATATAAAGTATGTAAATGGTATTGGTATACGACTGGAATATGCAGTTTTTGTTATTGTCCTTTGAAGTCTAATTTTATTGCTGCCCATTGGAATTGTAGGCGTTCTTTCTCTTCTTTTAGCTGAGATACACCTATAATGTGGCTCCTTTAAATATTTGTTTTTTCTATCTGACTTTTTATTGAAAAGGGTAGTCCTTATTTCAACTGAGGGATTTATTAAAAGTGGACATGCGCTTTGCTTTAATTTCGGAGATTTTTCACGTATTCTGTTTAATGCTTAGAAAGCAAAAAACTAGTTTCGGAAACGTTAAGCTTTAGTCTGTATTGCTATGCAAACATTTCGTGTTGTGTTTTAGTAAAAGGAAAAAATAATCACGGAAAGAAAAGTTCTGACTTTGCTAGGAGTATTTAAAATATAAAATACGTTTTCTTTTTTTTTGAATATAATTTAACCATAATTAAACATTTATTCAACGCAAGAAAAACTTATAAAAAACCTGCCAGGACTTCTCTAAAGTGAAGAAATAAATTTAGAAATAATTTTAATGTTTTTCATTTTGTATTAGTTATGAGTTGAACTAGTATAACTAAATTAATGATTATTTATGCAGCCAGAGTATACGTATATTTCAATTTAATTTTTTTTTTTTTTTGTTAAATAGAAATATTTTTTTAAAAATAATAATAATAAAATAATAGTCACCAAAAACATAATGCAGTCTCTTCTGGATCTATACATCTTTGCATATATCCACCTTAACTCTGCATATGAAGTTAATTGCTTGTCAACTATTTATTATAATTAATAATTCAAAAAATTTTATAACATCTTTTGCGTCGTCTTTTGTTAACCTATTTTTTGTTTATTGTGCTAATAAATTAAATTGTTAAATTTCTAAATTATTCCAGTGATTTAACCGACTTCTGTTCATTCTGCTACCTTATATTGAGTTTGGATTATATCTCTAAATTCCATTATTTATCTCGTCACGTTTCAATTATTTTGTTTAAATAAACAGGGCTAACACCATTTTCCCCATCTTCTTATTTGCAAACGTCCCACAGTGGCTCAGAATCGTAATTCATTTCATTGGCCAAAACGCTGTAACTTTTCAACTACCAAAGATTTTTTAGACGTTATTTATTTAGTCGATAGATAAGATCTTGAGATTTTATTGAGTTTAGGTTTTATTAAAATCGGTACAGCGTGCTGCACTTAACTTTATACTTAACAATCCTTACATATTTTACAATTTGAAAATAAAACAGTGCAACTTAATTTTTCTTTAATTATATATTTATTTATAGTCATAAATAGATTATAAATAAATAAAATAACATTTAATATTATAATTTGTATACTTTATTTCATTCAAATATTAAATGCAAATTATAATTATTATTCATTTTACTGGAATATTTCTTATGTGAGTCCATCTGAAATGTAGGCACTCTCTAATGATTTTGTTAGACTCTCAATCTCACTGCAAGAGGTATTAGCGGTTTTATTATTCTGTTTAATATTCATTATCTTTGCTGACAGAACTTCTACAGATTCTCCTTTACCGCTACTATTTAGTTTTGTTATGATTCCCGCTATTGTATTTCTTGCAGTGCCCTTTAGTTTTGTTTTAAGAAGGTTTATGGCTAACTGCTCATGAGAGTCCTTTATTGATTCTAATAGTTGGAGTAGGTCAATGAAGGATCGGAGATTTTCAGCTTTGCCTCTAAAATCGCATACTAATTTTAAGGCTATTCCCAAAAATTTTATAGCTGTTTGAGGCATTTTTGCCGTTATTTAGTCAGAGCCAGCACTAATATTTGGCCAGGAGTTTGGTAAAGTCAGCTCTATTCCCTTTCTACCTACGATTCTAATTAACTTATCTTTAATGTCCAAGAAAAATGTGTCTGCAGCTATTTTATGCGCCGATGGTAATCTATATATATAAAAGAAAGTGATGTTAGTTACTACGCTTATAACTCGAGAATGCCTGGACCGATTTCGGTGATTAGCACCAATTCGGACAGGTTTCCGGCCAAATAAGAAGAATACATAAGAAAATTTTGGAAAATTTCCCAAAAAAAAAATTATGAAGAAAATTAATTTTCACATACATTTTTTTTACAACGCTATCTTAACTCAAGAACCCATAAAAAAACATGATTGTAAATGCTATATTGCCAGTAGATGGCGTTGTATGCACACTTGGCAGATGCAATGACATATGTTAGTAGTCAAAAAAGTCATAAAAAATGTGATTAAAGCAAAAATTTTAAAAGAAAAATATAAGGGCGATGTGTTGAAACCACGCATTCCTATGATTCCTCCAGATTTGCCGTTTGATTTTAAATGGCTTCAGTTCCCCATACCTGTTGCTTTTCAATGATCCCTGTTTTTTGCACTTTCAGTTATATGTATCACGTTCACGTGCTTTGTTTTTCAATACCGCGAACCAAAATCGATCAAAAAATGTCGAAGAAATGACTTGCAAAGCAGTCACGGGCACGCTAGTCTGTTATAATTTACATTTAGTACAACTCTTATTTCCTCAAAACTATTTAAAAGGAGTTGTATGTGGTTATTCAATGTTTAATTATCCCATCTATGTTTAAACTTTTGTAAGATTTATCAAAATCTTCTTCTAATTTTTTGTAAAATTTGTTGCCATTCCATCGGCCCTTTATATTATATTCATAATTTAGACTTTGTCTAGTTTATTTGCTCTACTCAAATATCTTTTCTTAAATTTTCTACTATGCATTCCGTAAATTTGCAGAGTAAAGAGGCCTAATAATATTGTTATTATTATTAAACAGATTTCAATAGTTAATAAATTTGCAATTGGTTGCTCTATTTTTAATTTTTCCTTTCCCATTTTTCAGCCCATGAATAATGATTAATTCTTACTATTTCTTCTTCTATTCTTGGCTTTTCAATTATATCAATTTCTGTGGCTGTACCTTTAATATCTAACAATTCCCATAGCTCTGCTAACTCCTTAATTTCTGTTTCCAATGAAGGTTCTTTTATTTCTTCTTCTCTTTTTGCTCTTGACCATTTTGGAATTATTTAAAATATTATATATATTTTAGTCATTTATTTATTTGTTTCTTTCTTCTTTTTATTTTTCAAGTTATATACCTAAGGTTTTCTTATACTACATATTCACAAAGGTTATTACTATTAATTTAAAAAAAAATTTTGTTCCGTTCAATTTCTATTCCTACCTCCATTGACACATGTATTTCCTCAATGCGTTCCCAAATTCTGGTGGCGCGTTCCCAACTTGGTGGTGGATCAGATTTTACCTCCCTCAGAAGTTGGGCTTTCTCCCTTTTCAGCTTATTAGTACCCACCACGTCGCTTGGGCTTTTTTACAATGGGGATACCTGTCTTAGCAGCAAGCTCCCTCTTAACTTGTCTCTGTCTGTATTCGTCAATAGTCTACCGCTGTGGATCATTTACAGACATAGCTTACAACAACAAATACAAAAAAAATTGTTTGCATCGAGCGGTTAACGCTTACAGGCCCTAAAGTGCGTTATAGTGTGGCGCACTTTTTATTAAAATTATCATATTGTAGATGCGCAATTTTATGCTTTTGGCCAGGCGGAGTTTTGATGGTTGGGTTCCTTTTGGCTAGGCGGACCCTTCCCTCGTATTTAGCTCTACAGGACTGGCAGGGACGTCCTTTGGTGGAGTTGGCTTATCCACCCGAAATCCTGGTGTTTCCATAGGTGCTTACTCTTGAGCACTCTGAGGAGCTGGTAGGATCGCCATGTGTTAAAAAAAAGGAGTTCAGACGTTCTTTTATTTATCTTTATTTAAGCTTAGTGCTCCACAATTAGAGCTACTAAGTAAGACAAGCTTTTCAATTAGGTGTCTGTGTTGATTTTTACAAATTGGTTTGTCTTATATACTATTTGGATAAAATAAAATATATGCTGATCGTTGCATTATTTTGAGTGTGAATATTAACTATATTAAAATTATATTATTAATTTTGGTTAAAATATAATATGTGCTGATCGTTGCATTATTTGGCATTGTAATATGAGCCCATTGTTATTAAATGCAAATGTGTCGGCAATTAAGACTGTTTATTACAGTACTTATGTGACGATCACACTAACCGATCAGTCATACTACAACCTAATTTCCCAGTTCAGGCACAATGCATTGCATGAGTAGGGGTAATCTGGCATCCACATAAATATGAAGTAAAATAAGTTCAAAAACAAGAAGATTTTTTATTTTCATACTTTGTCCCTATAATTTAATATATCAAAGATTTATATTGAGTCAGCAGGACACAAAAACACAAGCTTAATAAATTAATTATATTAAACTATAATATACTAAAATATTGCAGGAAATTATTTTTCAGGTCATAGTTAATTTCAATATCAAAAAAACTTTTATAGTTTTTTTAAACGATCTTTTTTATTTATCTTTAATAAATATCTTTTTTCTTTTTAACGATCTTTTTTATATATTTTTTCTTCTCGATATTTCGCTTTCCTTTGAAAATCTTCTTCAGGAAAAAATTTTATATTTTTAAAAACAATTTTTTTCCTGAAGAAGCTTTCCAAAGGAAAGCGAAATATCGAGAAGAAAAAATATATAAAAAAGATCGTTAAAATGAATAAAGACATTTATTAAAAATATCAAAAAAACTTAAATTCATCCGCGTTTTTGCAACTAAACTAACATTTTAATTACAGGAATTTACGCTCTAAGACATCAAGCTAACCTAAAATTTCTACAGGAGAGGTACTAACAGTCAAAAGTATTTTGATTTTTCTCACATTTAAATCAGCCAACAGGTGAGAGTTTTTTTTACGCAATAAAAACAGGGTTTAATTAACAACTTTAAATATTTGAATCCAAAATGGATTTCGGCAAATATATTGCAGCTTTCTGAAGCCCAAATTTTATGGTAATTTACTCTGGAAACTTTTAAGGTTTTACATAACCCCAAATCGATGTTATTTTTATTTCTTCTAGTCTTCTGATTCGACATAGTTTTTAAAACACTTTAATATTCAACAGTTTTCTGTATACTAGACTAATAGGCTTCCTGCAATGCAACAAACTAATTTAAAGTTATAATTATCTACAAGGATAATATTACAACACAAATGTTGCAACAAAGTTTGTATTGTAAATGTTATTGAACAGTATCTAATACAAAATAAAATAAACTTTTAAATTTTAAATATTTAAGCCAATTTTTTTGCCATGTTGAACCTACCGAAAGTTTTATAAGAGCATTAATATTCAAAATACTTTGAGTTTTCCTCAAAAAAAAATGACAGATGTCGCTTTAATTAAAACTCCCAAAACGCCTTTTTTAAAAACAAAAATCAATGGCAATTTATTTTAGGAGAAAAAGAAAAACATCAACAAATCAAAGTTAATTAACAAAGCGTAAAGTATGATGGCCAAACATGTAAATATATAAATGTTTTCTGTTGTTGTTATGTTTTAATAAAAAATAAACGAAAAATCATCATAGAAATATTTAGAAAATTTTTAAAGGAAAATACTTATAAAGACCAAAGAATGTCCTTATTTTTCCAACAAAATGATGTGAAAACAAAAGAAGAAGGGGAAGGGCGTACAAATGAAATAAAATACATTCAGATGAATAATTAGATTCCAACTGTTGAAATTAAAGAGATTTTTAATAGAGGAGGAAGAATGAATGTGAAGAAGGTAAATTTAATTTTATTGTTATTTTTTCAAATCACTGTTAACATTTTTTAACGATTTCTTTTTTATTTTTTTTTTTTTGTTTTGTACTTTAATATTTCGTTCGACGGCATTTTCTTTTTTATGTCTTTTATTTTTTTTACATTTTTATTTGATTATTTTTGTAATAAATAAAATACCATAACAAGCTACTTAATGAAATGAAAGTATGTTAATTTTTTGTGATCTCCTTTTCTTTTGTTCTTCATTTTATTAAAGAATTTTCTTTTTTTGTTAAGAATGTAAACCAAAAACAAAAGAATAAAATTAAATATTAGAAAAAATCCCAAAGTAGTCTGCTTTTATGTCTTAAGTAAATTTTCTTTCCGAAACCGAAGAAACAATACATCAATTATTTAAACAAGATTAACATAAAACTTGCATTCACGTATGAGGAGTATGTGTTAAACATACTTACAAACAAACATACACACCTTCTGCCTAATTCCTGCAAAAACAAAATAAATAAGTCCACACGCACTAAATATCCATTTGTTGTTGGGTGTTATTTTATTCGAATTTGTAGAAGTTGCTGCTTTAATATTTTGTCTTGTTGACTAATGTGATTATCTTGTTATAACTTGCTGCTTGTCAAAATTTGTCGATTGTCTTCATCGGATAATAATTGACAGACGCCAAAGTTAACCTCTCAAATAAATATCAAGAAAAAACTGATAAAAATATAAAAACTAAAATGGAAAAACATTGTCCATTTAGAATAGATACAATTGATTATTATTGTTCGTGTGCACAGTATATTTGCGTTGTTATATTATGATGTACCGTGTTACGTATTAGAATATTATATTGTTACTTATGAACGTGTGTCTAAAATTTACAAAAACAATGAAAATAAACAAACCAAACCAAGTAGCAATTATTGCAGCAATAATTGTTA
>JASKUP010000245.1:0-81615 GCA_030448955.1 Trichopoda pennipes
AACGCTATTAGTATCGTGGGTGTAAACCACCCAAACTGGTTTTAAAACAAATTTAATGTATATATAATCTCGGATTAATGTAGTAAAATGTATTTCTATACATCAAAAACCATTCAAAGGTAGATTACATTACAGCAAAAACACAAATTTGATGAAAAATTTTACAATTTTATTAACAGTTCGGCTCTTTGGGTGGAATCCACCCACACTATAGTAATGGAGGGTTAAATAGTTAATTAAAAATCAGATGTTAACTGACGAAACATTTTTTCAGACTATAATTTATTCTAAGGTTTGGTACAGAATTCTCAGGTTTGGTAAAGCTTTTTGCAAGACAGACAAATCATTTATGGCAAATATCGAAGATTAACTTTTCAGCCCAGAAAATATTCCAGCTGCGGTACCACAAGGTCAGTCTTATCACCCACATTATATTTAATATATAAATTAAATTTTTTAAATTCTGCAATATTGTATGCGAATGATACTTCAATAATTACAATACAAAAATCGCAAATGCAATTACTAAAAGAATGACGTCTGTCCTCTTATATGTATACGCTTAGATTCTACACCAAATGGAAAATAAAAGTGAACCAAACAAACCTCCAAAAGAATTCCATCTAACAGGCTTGGTGTTGATGGAAATGAAATTTCAAATCTAGATGCAATTAGATATCTGGAAATTGTTTTCGATAAAAATTTGACATTTAGACTTCACTTTCTATGTATAAAATGTGGCAGAGGTTTATTTCCACCGCTTAACCGAATAAGACTCTACTCCTCTACAGAAAGTGGTCAACAGAAGTAATAAAACACATCGAAAAATCTTACAAGTTATTCAAAACAAAAAACTAATATTTATTTGTTTAGTTTTACATAGAAATTTTCAACAAGATATGCTCTCAACAGTATTAAGTAAAGTAAGTCAAGGATTTTAAGTTCGAAATAGATCCTAAAGTACATATTATATTAATAAATATGTAACCTTACAGACTTTTTCAGCTTCAGAAATGAAGTCGAGTTTTGAGTTAGAGTTGGATGTTTCTTCAAAAGCTGAAACAAAATGTCTCTCCTTTCTTTTCCTTTTATGCATAAGTTTTTATAGGTAAACTACTATTAATTGAAAAATGATATTTGTTCCAATACATTTTATATATAAATTTTTATTTTATTTATATTTATAAGTATTTTTTATACTTCGAATGTAAAGATGATAGAATAAAGAAGACGATAATAAAAAAATTTAATCAAATAATTTTTAATGCTCTTTAATCGAAATTTATATAATGTTTTACAGAAAGAATTTTGCAGCATCATTACATGCTTCCGCGGCAGTTTTCAAGTCTATTTAGTGACTAAAGCTGCATTCTATTTTGCTAATATCTTAAGTAAAAATTTTTATGTTCTAATTAAAAATAATCCAATAATGTTCTAAATAAAAATATTAATGTTCTAAATAAACATATTTCTTATTAAAAATAAATAGAAATACTAATGAAAAAAGTCTATTTACTTAATTACTTCTAAATAGTGCGAAAAATAATGATTTTGTTTTCTTTTTTTTTTTTTTTTGTTTTCTGTTTTTACTTTTAGGAGAATGCCACAACCTTTCGTCAACTATATGTGATGATGCTTTTGATTGTATTATGTTTTTCACTAAATGCTCTAACTATGAGATTCGCAAACAATCTCTGATTGCTTTAGGATCATTCTGTGTAATGAACGACGATTATTTAATAAGGCCAGAACTGAAAAAATTTTATTGTGATATTCTTTGTACAGAAAAAACGGAGCCTAATATAAAAATAATATGCATGCGAAATATATGGGTTTATTTAACTGAATCCGAAATATATATGCATAATAAGGAAAAAGAATGTACTTGAGAAACTTATTTCGAAAATTCAAATAAATATATTATATTTATACACATATATATTTGTTTTTTTTTTTAGGGGAAAAGCAATCAAAAAATGAAGATTTAAAAGAAATGAACGACGTCTCTTCAGGAATGGCAAGCAGAGTAATACAACTTTATTTGCAAGAAATTTTGGATTGTTTTCTAAGTCGCGACGATGCCGTCCGTCTTTGGGCAGTTAAGGTCGCACAAATAGTTTTACGACAAGGTCTTGTTCATCCAGTGCGCATGGTGCCATATTTGATTTGTTTAAGTACAGACTGCAAACTTGAGGTACAATAAAATTCTTACTGATTTTAATTAAACGGTACATAACTATAAATATTAATTAAATACATATAGTCAGCACATAGAGCAGATGCTTTATTGAAGGATATCGATAGAATGTACTCCGGATTTGTAAACATGAAAGTTCAGTTTGGACTGCAGCTTTGCTTTAAACTCCAGGAAATATTGCAGTGCAGTAACAAATCAAAAACTAACATTATTCGTGGTTATACGTAAGTAATCAATTTTCTGATAACTATAAGTGTTCAAACAAATTGAAAGTATATTCGTTAATAAATTCGTTTCATGGTTCAAATGTATTATATCAAGCATTTAGGTAAATAATGTGTGGTTTTTTGTTAAAACTACAATACCGTCTGAATATGTAATAGTTTATATTTTTTAACGAAATATTTTAACCCTTCGGCGGTGTAAGCTTTGCATCGCTTAAACTCATTTCGATTCTTTCACTACGTGTTTTCATATAGTTAAGTGTTATAACATCCACTTATCTATCGAGAAAGACACAATAGTTAATGAAAATATGAATTCTGTTATCCCGTCTAAAATGTCTAGCACTGTCTATAAATTCTTCAAGCGATAGCCGTAGCCGATTTATATTTTTATTGCTAAAATAGTTATTTCTGTTGAATGTCAGAACTTTATATTGGTGTTATGTTTTATTTTACTGCATCAACTGATTTGTTAAAAATTATTGTTGGAAAACTGTATGTACAGTTACTAACTAAATTTTGAATAAAGTTTAACAAAAGTTTTTATTTTTTTTTTGTATGAAATCCAGTCTAAGCCACAATCACTGAAAAAATAATTTTGCAGTGATGAATTTTTTACGCAAAATATTCGTCAGTAAATATTTCTACAGAAAATTTTTTCACTGATAAATTTGTATGGAACGAAATTATTATAAACCCAGTATCTATTTTTTAATAAACTTGTACTGGCACTACTAAATTTTACAACCAAGAGATTTTCTTTCTCGTGTTGAACAAAAAAAAAAACGTTTTTCATTTTCTCTCCAATTTTGTGCTTTGTGAAAAGATAGATGTAACATTTTTCATTTGATATAACATTTTCCATTTGATAAATAAACGTGAGTATTTAATAAAAAAATAGTTTGTTTTTAACGGCAACGACGACAATTCAGGTGCCCCTGTAGGCTAGTAGGTAGTGTACTAGCTTGTAAATATGGGGGTTGTGGGTTCGATTCCCAACGAAGACCTTGGTTTTTTTCACTACAAAAGATAAAAATTGACTGTCGGTGGAGCTGCTCAGCGATGAAGGCATAGTCACTGGTCGCTGTTGCTGTCTTTATACGGCAGTTAATTTCCGACTATCCTTCTACTTTCACCACCTATTTCATCTCTTCTCTATCCATTTCCTAAAGAAGGTAGCACGGTACTTTAAAAAAAAAAATAATAAAACACTTACAAACTCATATCAATCTTTTATATTTTCAAGTTATAAAAATGAAAATAAATTCGTTGATCGCAAAAAATATCACACCTTAATCTTTATTAGAAGTAAAAAAGCAAGTATTAAAAAAATGATATTAAAAAGTAAATTTAATCATTTAAGTGCAAATTATGCATTTTTAAATTATATTAATTTAAAATTAATTTTTTCGTTTAAAATACGTATCTTCTCAATGATTTTTTAATAATGCAAGGTTATTCTGAATTATTACAAACTTATTTCATGTATGTATGTATATTATATTAACAGTTTTAAAAACTTAATTGGAACTTAATTTGTGGTTTTATAGATTAAAGTTTAAAGATCCAGTAAGTTAGAACACTCAATTTTATTTTAAACGTGTCTGCATTTCTTTTATTATTTTTTAAAAACTTTTATTTCTAATAAAACAAGTATTTTTTTTTACTAATTTGCTGTTTTTTAAGTAACCTTAATATCTTATTGTAGTTTTAAAAATATATTTAATGCAATACTATGAAAATTTTCACCCGATAATTAACAATAAATAAAAAAATTATAAATTATAATTATAATATTTTCACAAAGCGTCAAATTAATAACTACAACAAGGCTGTAAATGAATCATTCTTTTTTTATTTTAATTCGTTACAAATTAACTAAATTGTGAATTAATTCTTTTCCCAGCAAAAAAAGTATTGAATAAAATTTGAATCAATTCAAACGAATTAGGCAAAATGAATTTCGACTTGTTTCTAATTCAAATGAATTTGTGAAATAAGTTTCCAATTGTTTTCTATTGAAATAAATTTGTTAAAGTGAATTGCAATTCATTTTCAATTCGTTTGAATTGAATTGATTGTGATTCAAATGAGTGAAATAGGATGAATGAAAAACGCGAATTTTTCCTACCAGAATAAAAATATTCAGAACAAAAATTGAAAAGCCTTGCTCTGGATCCGCGTCTGATCCAAGAAAACATTGTGTTTGGAATTTTTTTCTTTAAAAACTGATTTTTATTTTGAAATACGCTAAATGACAAAACACATTTGATATTCAAGAAGTAATTAATAATTTTTAAAAGGTAACAAGTTTCGAGTAAAAAAACACAGCGTTGACAACAACAAAAAATGTTATCATTCAAACAATCTTTGAAATTCATTTGAAAATTAAAAAAAAAGAAATTTTTGTCAATATACAAAAATAAACAAAATTTCCTCATTTTGATAGGAGTTTCACCGATACCTAATAATTAATTTCCTATTCTGCCGCTACCTAACAATTTCATTATATTGTAGCAATTTCAAATCTATATAAAACGAGGCTTTTACAAACAAAAATTTTTGAATAATTAAACGACAGTGATGCTTACTGTAGATTCACTTACAAAATCAATTTCAATCAAATTCATTTAAATTTAGTTTTACTCCAATTTCATTCAATTAATTTGTTTGTGTGAAAAGAATTAATTTAAAATTTTGCTAATTCAGTTTTTCAATGATTCGCGAATTAATGCAAAAATCAATGATTCATTTACAGCTCTGACGAATATTCGACATGATATTCAAGTATAAAGTAAAGCTGTATTTTTATTTATATTTTTGTACAGGTATCTATTCAAATTGCAAATTCTTCTGTATTTATTTAAATAATTTTCTATCGATGTGTTAAAAATCTCTCTCTCTAATGAAATTTAATTTTAATTCAGAAATTCACAGACAATAATAGTTTTTATTTAAGCTCATCTTCCTATTGTTAACGTCGATAATTATGTTTGGGTTTTCATTAATCGGACACAAGCTGCAGATGTGGAATTATCTACTTTAAAGTAAAAAATATGCACAATTTTGGGGAACTGACTTTCTCATTCGTTTATTAGCATACCGTTGCACAAAGTGTAAAAACTTAACCCAATTGTTTTCGCTGCAAAGTCTGTTCGTCTGCTATATAGCTCTATATATGACTCATACTTGGTACGGAAAGCTTCGTGTTTAATTTTATGGCGCACTTATTGGATTAGTTTTAATAAGGATTAGTTTCGCATAAATCCAAATGAGGTTAATAGCTATATTCAATCTATTTTTTGTATACATCAATAGCTATGAATTTGAAGATAAAGAAGGGGCAGATGTATGAGACGATGTGACACCAAGGCAGGTGAAACGAAACTGAGGCGAAGCTTACTTCTATGAAAAGAAGAGCAGCATAAGTAAAATGGCTCATTGCTAGCAACTCAACACTTAACAGATTAACAAATTTTTTTATTATGCGATTGTGAAAAACATGTGGTGTAGTGTAATTCATTTAAAAGTCGTCAAAATAAAATTCTACGTGTTAGCCCTTTAAGACCTAAAAGTATCATTGGTAAAAGCCAATATCGTATAACATAGAACAACGAACGCAAGATATGAAACGATCATAGTTACATTCCACTATAAAGGGAAGACTTTGTCCGTTTGATAAAACACTAGAAAATGAAAATTAATAACAGATGTGCTTAAAAATTATACTTTGTATAGCACTGGCTGCACTTAGTATCGTTGTTAGATTTGAAAGATTCGAATCTACATTGTGATTAAAACCACTTCTAACTTGTATTCCATATTAACAAACTTACCACCACTTGAATGCAAAAATTCAACTACCAGATTTCCTCATAAAAAAAGCAAAACTTAATATTTGACTTAAATTTATTTGGATAACATACAGTGTTATAATCACTTAATTAACGTTTAATAATTAAACAACTAGAAGAACAAATAAAAAATCTAAAAAATGTGTAAACGAGCGCTGCTAAAAGTGCTAGAAAGTTGATTTTCGAATGCCAGATTCGTATAACTTAAATTTTTTAAATAGAAGCGAAAACCTTATAACCTTATATAAGTTTTTAGATATATGTGTAATCAAATCCAAATATCAAGACAATTTACAGATTACAAAACAAAAATGACAAGCACACACGTAATTCAAAAGATGCCGCAGAATGCAAGAAAGTTAATACAGGTTTCTTTTTTCTTGTCATAGGCATTCGAATAAATTCAGACAACAAAAACTTATTCAGCTTATAAAAATAAAACCTATTTGCAGTGTTTTCACTACACGAGGTTTCTCATATATTAGAAACCAATTAAAGACGACTTGATCCAGATAACAAGTTAACATTTCTAACTAGCTTAAGTTTATCAAAAAAGTAATAATTGCTTTTTCCACCAAAAAATGTTCCATCACCAAATACCAATGCAGACGCTAACTAAAACTTCAATTTTATTCCTCTTGAAGCTACTATAGACAACCTTGTGCAAACAATAAACAATTTCACAACTAGTATGACTAGCATGATGCAACAAATGCAGACTACTTTGCTTCAAGCAATCGTAAATAAAAAATGAATTCGTTGAAAGTATGTTTCTGGAATGCAAATGGCATTCGCCAACATAAAAACGAACTCGAACACTTACCCACGGAAAATAACATTGACATCATGCTGGTCTCTGAAACGCATTTGACTACAAGAGGTATTTTTAAAATTAATGGATTCACATTTTATGATACAAAGGATCCGAGAGGAAGAGCATACGGCGGCTCAGCAATTTTATTAAAGTCAAGACTGAAATACCATTTTTTGGACAGCAGACATGAAGACTATTTGCAAGCCACAACTATTTGTGTTGAAAATCTTTTTAATGATATAGTAATATCATCAGTCTACTCTCCTCCCAGGTTTTCAATAACCGAGGAGCAGTATGAACAATTTTTTAAAGGTCTTGGACCATGATTTCTGGCAGCTGGCGATTATAATGCGAAACACAATTACTGGGGTTCGCCGATTAAAAAAGAGGGATACTGCAGCTTTAATCCTCAATGCTACACACGATACATCTTAGAAATATTTGCTTTGTTTTTTTATGACAGTTTTCTTTTTTACCCAAAAGGTTAGGCCTGACATGGTCAGGACAAATGTAACTTTTTTTTAGAATTTAAGATTTTAATACTTATTGTTAGTTCTTTTCGTGAAGATACAATAAATAATTATCGAGAGTTAAAAAAAAAAACTTTCATCTGCAATATTATAAGGTATTATGTTGCAACTTTTAATAAAACAATGATCGTTTTCGTTGTGTTGTATAATATCAAAACCAAAATCGTGAAACAGAATAACACATCTTATAAAGTTTGCAGCGTATCCCAGTCACATAGCGCGTAACTAAACAATCTTTGTTACATTCAAACAAAGCATCCTGTCCAAACCAGAGACATGAAAATTTATGACTGCACCCGCTTTGTTAAATAATTTGTTTTTGTATCCAACTTGCTGGACTAAGGGATATCAACTTTTCCGCCCATATAGAAAAGTTAGTACTGACGGAGTTGAATTTAAATCTAAGGAGTCGCAATGTATGTTAGATTTGGTATGAAATGTATGGTAAAACAGAAAATGTGTATTGAAAGTTAAATTAGACATTTATTTATTGAAATGGGAATCAAACACAAACTAAAGCGTCTTTAGAAAGTATTTACAAGCCACATAGAAACTTACATATTGATACGTTAATCAAGCTGTTGGAAAGTATTGCTCACAAAGAATGTCATAATTGATTCAATGTTTTTATTAGCGCTAATGGTCGTACAAATTTTGATAATAGACTTATTATTCGTAAATAAGTGTTTTATGAGCAAATGTCTTTTTCAGTCATGATTTGTCATTCGTCACGTATTATCTGCTGTTGGAGAAGAATGTAACGTCTTATAGTCTAACGACTACAATGTTCTAGATGTGATGACCTGTTGCTAAACAACGAGCAATATAAATTATTTTATTAATATGATCTAAGTTTTCCTCTTTTGTACTTTCTGTTCCAATTTCGGAAATTACATTTCTATTACCTTCGAGATTCTCTTAATTGAGACTTAATTTCGAAATGTAGCAATTTTTTCCGTATATGTATCTGGTTTTAAATTACGTTTGATTATTTCTATCAATTTTTACCGACCTGCAATTGATCAGAAATTTGTAAAACGGAATCATAAAATACATCGAACCTTTGACCCATTCTTTGCTTTCTCTCTTGTATTTGAATTTTTAAACCGAAATCAGTCCTGTGATCCTGAAATTGGTTTTTAAGTTCAACGCGCAAAGTTTCCTAATCTAACCCATGGGGTTCGGTGAAAGCGGCAGAACAAATACATTACTTTTCCACTAAAGAGAAAAAATTGTTAGGGCTTGAAATCGATATATAAAATTATGTACAAACAAACCCTCCTTTGAATAAAAATTTTGCATCTTCAAAAATGTTGTATGATTTCAACCTAGTCTGCCTACAAGCTTTTTTTACATATACGATCATTTTGGGCTTCCATAATTACATGGCGTAGAGGCAATAATATTATAATCTCATAACATTTTCTGCAGTAAAACATTGACGCTTATTATTTTAAATTATTTAAGATACGTTTTCCCTACTATAATATTGTTACGAATGTGTCTTGCTTAAGATTTAAAATAAAATAATTAAGCAGTTAACCAAACTACTGGTTACAAACTGCGTAGAAGTTTGTACACACACACAACTACAGTTTGATATGCTGTTTACTAACTGCCTGGCATGCAAGAAAAAAAAATACATTTATACTGTTTACCATCTAAACGCGCAAGACAAAAACTAATTTTACAACAACAAATATACTTGTTGTTTACCATCTGCGTACTTTTCAAAGAAACCCTTTTTTTACAAAAGCAACAACAAATGTATTGAAATAAATCCCAAGCAGAAACCTTATCAGCATAAAAACAAAAACAACTATACACACAGACATACAGGCGCCTATACAACGAATAAACAACATACAAAAACAAAATGCGATACAAAGGGAGTAGAAGATTCTTAAATCTTCTAGATTCTAATTAGACAAGTATAAATAGGGGAAGCGTCTAAATGGATAATCAGTCAGTGTAAAATTGAACCTCATCTGTGTAGTTAAAGTAAATATAATTGTTATTATTTAAAAACTCTAAAAACTGGTGTTAATCATTTTGCACTAAAGAACTCACAACAAAACGTTTAAAAAAGGTAAAACGTAACAACTGGTGTCAGAAGTGAAATTGCAATAAAAAAAATAAATCAACTACAATGAAGTTGGAAGAACTAAAAATTGAGCAGCTAAAGAAGGAGCTGAATAAGTTGGATCTGCCGACAACGGGAAGTAAAGCGGAATTGAAACGTAGGCTGATTGCTGAATTCAAGCAGCGAAACATCGATATTGGGACATACTAAATCGAGGACAAAGAAGTGATTGAGGTATGTAACCCATCAGCAAACACCGATACAAGCTTGGATTCAATACTTGCGGTTATGATGGCAAAAATGGATGCCACGAATGACAAACTTCTAGGCGTCATTCAAGAAAGCTCTAGAATCAACAATGCGAAGATTGATGCCAGATATGACAAACTTTGAGATGTCATCAAGGAAAGCTCTAGAATCAACAGCGCGAAAATTGATGCCACAAATGAAAAACTTCTAGTTGTCATCCAAGAAAACTCTAGCACCAACGGAGATTGAACGTTTGGTGTAGCTTACTTATCTAGGTGAACATCATCCATTCCTGGATCAGTTTATAACAGAAGCATTTGTAAATGGCATAAGGGATCCAGATATTAAATATGCAGTTTGTGCAGCGCAGAAAGCATCCTTCACCGAAAGAATTTCGTACGCGCTGGCCCAAGAGACCGCCAAAGCTATCTCAAAGCCACAAGTCTACAAGGTACGACGTCTTGAGGCTGATACGGAAAATTGCGGAGTTAAAAGAAGCGAGATAGAAGAAATGATTGAGCAAATACTGGAAGAAAGAAGTAAGTCGCGCGCAAAATGCTTCAGCTGCGGTAGGGTCGGACATTTTCAGTACAAATGAAGATTTGTTAAGAAAAGGCCAAGATCTGAAAACAACACGAAATCGCACAGGAAAGAAGGAAAACACCATATTTCAGACGCCCATGCAACATAGAAGGCAGGCATTGCACAAAAGTTGAGAAAAAGAAGTCCATAATTGATGTGAGGCGTATCCAAACTGGCACAGGAAAAGATTATTCTAAGGCCCAAAAAGAGGATCCCATTTTGTCAAAAATTATATCGGCCAAGCTAGAGAACTAGAGAAATATCGGCAGAAACCCGTTGGCAAAATCATACTGGGCTCAGTGGAATAGGCTTAAAATGGTAAACGGTTGCCATTTCCCGGATAAAAGATGTAATGCAGCAGTTTCATAATGGTCCCAGCGGCGGCCATCTGGGTGTAACAAAAACACTGGAAAAGATAAAACAGCGATTTTACTGGGTAGGCTGCCCACAGTCTGTAGCCGAATGGATAGCTAATTGCGAGCAGTGTATTGCGGGCAAGGGTCCAACAACGAAAAGTCGCGGCAACCTACAACAGTACAATCCAGGCGCCCCGGATAGCAATGGATATCGCAGGCCCATTCCCTGTCAGCAATCATGAAAATCGGTATCTGCTAGTAGTAATGGATTATTTCAGCAAATGGCCTGAAGCGTATTCCATTCCTAACCAAGAGTCTAAAACAGTTGTAGGTGAATTTGTGCACAATAGGGTGTGACGGTAAGGTGTTTCAACAGAACTTTACTCCGATCAGGGACGAAATTTTGAGTCAGCCATATTCAAGTAAATGTGCGATAGTTATGGGATCAAAAAGACAAGAACGACACCGCTGCATCCGCAGTCAGACGGCATGGTAGAAAGATTCAACCGCACCCTGGAAGAATATCTTAGAAAAGTAGTCAGTACACACCAAAAGTAAACTAAAGTTTCTTCTGGCATACCGATCAGCTGTCCACGATTCGACATCATGTAGTCCAGCAAAAGTCGTGTTTGGGAGAGAGCTAAAACTACCAGCCGACTTAGAATTTGGCGTTAAACCGATTCCTGCACACGACAATAATGAAAACGTTACTCAGATACAAGAAGACCTGCACGACCTTCATGAGTTTATCCGCAATCGCATCAAAATGTCCAGCGACAAAATGAAAGCCAGGTATGATCGAGCAGCAAATACAGGAGGATTTACAGAAGGACAGCTGGTTCTACTATATAACCCACAACGAAAAAAAGGACTGTCTCCCAAACTGCAAACCCATTGGGAAGGACCATACAAAGTGGTCAAGAAATTGAATGACGTGGTTTATCGGATACAGAAATATCAAAAGTCCGAGGTCTAAGACGATGGTGGTCCACTTAGAGCGGTTGGCCAAGTATGGCCGAGGGAATATTGAGCCTATTCGGCACGAAAAGGCTTAAGTGGGCGGCAGTGTTACGAATGTGCCTTGCTTAAGATATAAAAAAAAATAATTAAGCAATAAACCAAACTACTAGTTACAAACTGCGTAGAAGTTTGTACACGCACAACTACAATTTGATATGCTGTTTACTAACTGCCTGGCATGTAAGAAAAAGAAATACAAGTATGCTGTTTATCATCTAAACGCGCAAGACAAAAACTAATTTTACAACAACAAATATACATGTTGTTTACCATCTGCGTAGTTTTCTAAGAAACCCTCTTTTTACAAAAGCAGAAACCTTATCAGCATAAAAACAAAAACAACTATACACACAGCCACACAGGCACCTATAAAACGAATAAACAACATACAACAACAAAATGCGATACAAAGGGAGTAGAAGATTCTTAAATCTTCTAGATTCTAAATGGAAAACTATAAATAGGGGAAGCGTCTGTGTGGATAATCAGTCAGTGTAAAATTAAACCTCATCGTGTCAACTTTGTGCAGTAAAAGTAAGAAAAATTGTTATTATTTAAAAACTCTAAAAACTGGTGTTAATCATTTTGCAATAAAGAACTCACAACAAAACGTTTATAAAAGATTTAAACGTAACAATATTTTAGTAAAATTTTGGTATATGTATAACCTATTTGTAGATCTTTTAGGTTGTATAATTGAAATATATATAAATCTATATATTGGTACAAAAAAACCTAATTTTTGTGAATTTGATTAACAAAGTAGACGTTTTTTTCTTCAGAAAACTCTTACTTATTTTATTAAACTATTAAATAAATCCTCAAGTAAATTACTATTTTACTTAACATAAAGAAATGAATACAAACTAAGTAGACAGTGAATAATAATCCCAACATAAGTACACCACGTCAAAAATACTAAGTTCAGGTCGGCCAAAAATGAAAAAAAAAAATGTTTCTTACCCAATTTTCTCCTAAACTAAAAAAGCTAACCTCGACATACTGCCGTAAACCTCGCATTCTACTCTCATTACTAAAGCCTTCAATTTGTATTTCAAATTTAAGTAAGCTGAATGTGAATAATCATGGGCTGTACAAAAATTTCAGTTTGGGTAAAAAATGGTTATATGGTATAATTTTAAAACGTATTGGAAATGTTCAAGTTATTAGTAAAATTATAAAACGGCATAAAAACCAAGTAAAGCTTCTCAAAAGTAAGCTTGAATTCATAGATATTTTGCAAACGGCACGCCAATTGATAAGAAAAATGTTGTGCCGTGGTTCTATAAATGATACGTTTTTAGAAAAAGTATTTTTAATCACAAGCCAGGCTGATTGATAATCTACCAAACGACAATAATGAATTAGCTACCGCTTTAATTTCGTCTTGTCACCCTGTATTAATAAAATATCCAAAAGGCTAAAACGTATACACCAGAAATTGGCAAAGAGAAAATGATATGTTTCTACTTTAAATTTTTTAACTTTAAAAAATTATTTATAAAATAAATTTTAATCAAGTGTCTTTTGAAATTTGTTGCTTCTGTTAAAAATTATTTCAACAATTTTAGACGCAATTTCTCGTTTATTCGCACTTGCTTAATTGTCTTTAAAATAGTGGAAAAAATTTACTAACACCGAAATACGTTTAAATTATACAAGCAAAAAAACTGTACCACCTTTTTGCAGAAAATCTTAAAAACACGGTAGTTTTTAAGATTTTTAAGATTTTCACGGCTTGTAATTTTTAACGAAACATTATTTCAGTGCCAAAGTTACTACAGTTTTATTTTAAATTTCATCAAGAATGCAGCCAAAAATCTTAGAATAATAATCCGACATAAATAAGTACACTACGTTAAAAATACCAAGCTTAAATAGGTAATCTATACACATTTTTTGTAGATATTTTCGACGAGTACTTAAGTTCGAAAACTCTTAAAATTTGAGTAATAAATAAAATTTTTATGACACTTCCAAATAATTTTATGCTTGAGGCACCTAACTTTGGGGTCAAACATACATATAATATTTCGAACCGAAAATAGAAAAAATTTCACTCTCGGTGTATACCAAAATACATAACAACAAACACTGTGTAAATGAAATGCTGAAACTTATTTTAATTTGAAAAGAAGTTGAGATCCCAAGCAAAAAGATTAATGGCCTATTTCTAGTGATTTTAAGGCAAACAAGCGGCACACAGACAAGAACGTAAAAAACTGAGTTTTTATAGCGCACTTGTCTGACTTACGTTCTTTTATATGTACTCTCATACTATGTTGTTGCTAATGTTTTTAATTGCATATTTTTATTAATTTTTTCATACAAAAGTATGGAATTTTTCCTTAGGCAATGGCAACTCTACGCAGTACTCATTTTCATTCTCTTTACAAATCTTTACCCAGTGGTATTTTTTGAGCAACTTTGTCATATTAATATTTTTATTTATGAATCGTCCCCACAAACAGGCGTGATGACGCCTTTTCATCTAAGATGATTCAAATAATTGTTTAAAACATTCATTTATGACACCCACCTTAGAAAGTTTAGCGTCTGTCATTAGTCATAAACATTGTCAGTATTCTACATAATAAATCATTAGAACTTTCAATATTGGGTATGTTCATTCTCAAACAGAAATGTACATACACATACACACTTACATACATATGTATACAAGTAATTTAAAATGTTATTTTGTTATAAAAATTTAAAAAATAACAAAAAACAGAAAACAGTATACAAATTAATATATAAATCAATTTTCCCCTTTATTTTTTGTTCATTGAAAAGAACGAAAACAGAATTTTGCGAGGCGTACAAGTACATTTTTTTATTGTCTGTTTTTCACAGCCATGACGATTGAATTTGCATTATGAATCGACAAAATTGTTTGAAAACCTGCAGCTCTTACGTTTTCACTCGAAAAAGGTTGCCACATGTTTTATAGAAACCCAAAACATTTTTTTTTACTCAATTGGGCTAAATTTTTGAGTCACTTGTCATGTAGAAAAAGGCCATAATTAAAAAAGTATTAATAAATAGTTAGTTCCTTTGTTATTAGGGATTCAAGTTGGCGCAAATTGTCTTGCAATCACAAAAATTAAGCTATTTGTATTTCGACGAATGACAAGTTGTTATTTTATCAGCTACTCTCGCCTTAGAACGCACGCACGTACTGAATCGGAAGATATGGACTGGGTTACGAGAGATTAGATTTTTATAGTTATTAAATACATTATACCATATATTTTTTTTGGCTTTAATGTTAAAGCTAAGCTCCTGTACCGTGGGGTGGGTAATGTCTTTTTTTCATTATTTAGAATTAAGGGAACCATATAAAAAAAAAATATAATGCACCCCAACCTTACTTCTGTCTCTGAAGTTTTACGTTTAATGAAAATTACACACCAGTCATTGTGTTCTTCATGAAATTTTTATAAGCAATCTTTAATTCTAAAATTTCGTAACTTTAAATGTTAATTTAATTAGGAAAATGTTTGATTGAGAAAAGTTTTTGTTAATATTAGACTAGTTATAATATTAGAGTATTGAACCAACTCAAGATGAAAAAGCAGTAATAAAGTGTCTGGTCTTGTTGAAAACGAAAAGACTGTAGTAGATACAGGTAAACTCGATTGCGTATGCAAATGGATCATTCTTCGTGCAACTGATAATTGGCCAACTTGCTGCTTGGTGAATTATAGATTGGAGATGAAACATAAAAAACTATTGCTGCTTTAAGGTGAGTGTGCAACCTACTACGTGGGTTGGAAACAGCTAAACGCTGTGCCAAATTAAAAACAGTCACTCGAGAGTTTAAGTGTACTATTTAAAAAAATTATGTTTTTGGTCTATTTGGTTCATATTTACCTTGTAATTTGCACAATAATTTAGCAGGCAAGGTTGCTGGGAATGAATAGAATTATCCTTTTTCAAACTAATAATATAAATAAATAATTATTAGCACTGCACTACTGTGTTTCCAATTATTCAATATAACTTTTCGTGATTATTTGCCTATAAACCAACAAATAAATTACTTTGATTTATTTTAAGTCACTTTGAACTGCTACAACAGTCGAATTTAGAAAGAACAATGCAATATGAATCAAACCCAATGTCGCATGATTAAGAATGTTAAAAACTTCCGCCGATTGATTTTTAAACGCTTTCTTCTTTTACTTAGTTAAAACGTGAAACAAGGGAGAAACAGCTATATCCTGCAACTTAAAAATATTATCATGTACATATCAAGATATACATGATCGAAAATATTTAATAAAGCAAACAATAATGAAAAAAAAATTAATTGGAATTGTAATCAACGAAATTAACACTGTCGTATTTTTTTATTACATGGAGGGAAATATCCTGATTCACATAGTGCAAAATTGTAGTAGCCGGCAAATTGTAGTAACTAACAAATTGTTATAAAAGTGTATTAGTAAAAAAAAATTGTTAAATGCATAAAATATAAACATATGGACTGGTATAGCTTAGTTGCTACCTGCCGATGTTGATATAGCGGTCTAATATTGCAAAGCCAATGTCTGATTATAAGCTCAAGAAAAACCAATTAACACAACGATAGTTGAATTGCCACGTGTAGCTGTAAAAATAATTGTTTTTAATTTTACGTCCTAATCAATAATTATGGTACTTAAACCAGGGAAAAACCACATAAATGTTTTTCTATATACCCATATGCCTGTTATTGGATACCTAAGTCGATCTTATTTTGTGAAAGAAAAGATGTATCCAAACCATCAATTCGGGTTCAGTAGTAAACATAGAAACACTTGAATAAACTAACAGATTAGCAAATGTGGTTAAAAATTGCCATTTGCCTTCTTCATAGATGTAAGTAAAGTGATTGACAAAAATATGCAACGAAGTCTTAATATAAAAGCTAAAACTCAACTTTCTCCACAACTTTAAGCAGTTCAAGTGATAGAAAATTACTTCTAAAAGAAGGATATCTTTTAAGTTCATATCGGCCAATTTAAGCCGCAGTTTCTGGACGTGGGATATGTGAATTAATAACCTAACTAACACTTCGAATTAGCTGACAATACACCGTTTCTAAGCATTCCCAAAAGTATACATGTAGCTTCTTTATAGTCATATGTTAGCTTAAATATATATCCTATTTGTTTTTTGTACTTCTTTCCATACAAAATTTGGGTAGAATATACTGTGAGATAAATAAATAGTAGCTGAATGGCATTATGAATATACTTTCCTCGCAGTAATACATTTATATAATATTATTTTTTTCATAATAAACATTGTTAAGTCTTGCGGTGAAAATTAAATTTTATTTTCTATTTGGATTCAATTATAGTTTTGTTTGTTGTATTTAATTTGAATATTCAGACATACAAGTTTTAAACCGATTATAATATTTGTTTTGTGTTTTTCTTTTTAATTTTGATATATTGAATTCTCTTTATTATAATTCAACGTCTTGCCTGCTACACTTCAATGCAAAAACTGATGGTTCTTTTTTACATATAATCAAAAGAAAAAAAAGAACGTAGTTATGAATAAGAAAAAGAGAGTAACAGTTGGGTTTTTACAATGTTTACAATTAGTTAAATAGCCAAATGAAGTTACCACCGAAACAAACATTTTATGAGTATATTTAAAAACGTTTGTGTTTAAAGAAATCTTGCACAATTAACGTAGATTAAGTTGGAGAAAAATAAACAATACAACAGTGACGAAAATAAAAATTACTTTATGGTATTTTTTTAAAATGCTTATGTTACAAAACTCTATCTCACAATGAACGAATGGGTTCACTATTTCGTCAGTTTTCCCCCAAAAATGCTAAAAAATACAAAAAAAAGGACAAAAGCATTTCTGCTGCAAATAAATTGCAAAAATTATTAAAAAAAACCCTGACATACACATTTCGCTGCAGCAAACACATTTTTTTGTCTATGTTCCTAAATATTTTGGAAAAATACTCCGAATTGATTTTCGACCTACGGTTTCTTTGGCAAAGTTTCTTATTGCCATAGAATAAGAATCATGATGTGCCTTTGCCACAAAAAATTTTGCCCACCTTAAGATGTATACCAAAAAGAAAAACAGAACTTACCTATAAAAATTAATAACAGACACAACTAAAAGCATTAGGTAGGTCTCCGCCCTTTATAAAAAACATGGGTCAGTTAAAGAAGATAGCGATGTGAAAAAAATGTTTGCAGTAGTTAGAGATGTGTACTCTGAATTTTTAAAATAAAAATAAATTAGTCAAATTGAAATAACTAAAATTGAATTTTAATTTTAGCAGAATACTGAGGAATTCGATTTTGGGAAGTCGAATTTCTTCTGGCATCAAGTTGCTGGTGTTTACTTTCAATTGAATAACATATTGTAAAATCGGCAACGATAAAATATATTTTTGTCCACTATCCATCGCGTGATATAAATTAATTCATATTTTCGAACGTTTTCTTTTTATAAAAACATATCATTTTACGAAAAATAAAAGTTGTAAAAACTTAAAAATTAAAATAAAAATAATACAACTCATGTTGAATACTTAACACTTTCGCGGACGCTGCGAAAATATACAGGCAATTATTTTGAAACTAGTTGGAATATCCGAAATCTGATTAGATTTAACCGTTATATACAATGAATGTTATAGCATCCACGACGATTACACTTCTAGTCGCACAAAACGAACTGGTTCATTGGCCTACAGAGTAAGCTATTACTTTATAATACGATTTTAAAAAATTCTGCTTCAAACTTAGACAAAATTCGAAGGCACCATAAAAAATTGTACGGATGCTGCCTCCTGGAATATAAAATATTTGTACCTTCAAAAAGATTTAAACGTGCCATTGGTTATAAACGATATCATTAAACATGCAGCACCGCATTTAATGAAATTTAAAGTACATCTAAATAGAGTAGCCCACAACATATTAAACGAGCGTGGTCACTTTGGACTAAGAACAAAAGGCAGTGTTTCTCTGCTCGAACATCACTACGATAAATATTGTTTGTCAAATTTTATAATTTGTTATATAAACTGCCCGAAGTTATATGTTTCCAATAATAAATTTTGTTGTGTATAAGCAAATTTTTTTTCATTTGTCCTAATTAAAGTTATGAATTCTTATGACTGCGAAAATTGCACCCATAAATAAAAATTTCTTTTTTTCATTTTCCAGCAAGCGCGAGTCTGAAACAATGCCAACAGCATTAAATGACTTTCTGTACACCTTGCTACGGACAACTAAACCTCAAAGACGTGCATTAGTACAAACGGTGATGAAACAGTTTGATGACCAAAAAACACCTCTACGACAAATGCTTTTTATTGCAGATAACTTAGCTTACTTTCCATATGTTGTTCAGGACGAACCGCTTTATCTTATTCATCAAATTGATTTATTAATTTCAATGGCTGGAACCAATATATTGGCAACATTTAAAGAATGTCTTAAACCTAATGAAAATGCAGTAGATGTACTAGAAGATGACGATGACGAAGAAGATTCGGAGGTACTTTTTAAACGATTACCTGATGATATTACTGAAATACAGAAATGTATAACATCGGCACAAGCTTGTATTCTACTACTGATATTAAAAGAACATTTAAAGGAAATGTATAGCTTAACTGACAGCAAAATTTCCAGATACTCTCCGTCAGAACCAAAAATTTATGAAAAAGCAGTATCTCGAAAAAATATTAACGATTTTCACCCAAAATCTACAATAGATTTAATAAAAAATCAACAAGAGCATCAGAATTCTTGCAGTTTTCAAGATACTGCAAAAAACACACTTTCTGACGAGGACAAAATGGATCTTATTATAAAATATTTGGATGTGCGTATTTCTTAAGTTTCACCATATATGTATATTTAATGTAGTTGTTTTTTTACTACAGTTTAAGCAACTAATGTTAAAACTTGATCCCGATGATGGTGACTCCGATGAAGAGGCGAAAGATAAATTGAAATTAAACTCAAGTGTAAATATGTCAAATTCTATATCACTAACACAAGATCGATTTCAGTCTGCAAATGAATGCAAACAAGTGGCAGATAACACAGAACATACTTTAACTTCCAATGCAGGTATCAAAGCTGGAAGTTTTGTCGCAATAAAGGTATATAAATGTTAACTAACTATGTTCAACTTATTAAAAAATAAGACAGTATCTAATTTTTTAATAATTTCTAATTTTCTTGGTAGAAGGATCAAAATGTTTAACTTTTATACTTTATATTATTATAGAAATGTAAATATATTGTTACGAAGATGATTTGTTTAAGTTTCAAAAGAAAATAATTATCAGTAAAAAAGTAAATGTTCTTGTGTGTTTTACAAACTGCGTAGTTTTCTTAGAAATCTTACACACTAGACAACAACAGCATGTTTGTGATAAATTCTACCAAATAACTTAAACAATAAAAAACAAAACCAACTAACACAAAACAAAAAAAAAACATAGTATGAAAAAGGTTGGTGTTGTGACTGCTTAAAGTTCGTAATCTTTTGGACTGTGAAAATAAAATAAATTTTGGACGAAAACTTCCCTTGCAAGAAAGAAAAAACTATCACAACCTCGTTAATAAGGCGAAAATTCACTACTTATTTTCGTAGTGGATATATGACTTTTTTCATTAAAAGTGATATAACTTTTACTTTAATGAAGATTTCGCCAAGATTTAAAAGACATATAAAAGAATGCTTCTCTTGTTCACTGTTCAATCATCAATGACTTTATTCAACATCTTAAATCTAACCTTAACTAAACTATACAAGTATTCCGATAGCTCTAATCTGATTTTCGTGAGTTTAGAAGATGGATTCTTTATATTGAATAGATAAACTAGTGGGCGGTGATCTGATCGTACAGTAAAAAAAATTCCATAGACATGTGGACGAAAATGAGTTATAGCAAAATGAATAGCTAAAAGTTCTAGCTCTATAACTGGTTTCTTTTGTTCAGATTTGCTGAATGCTTTTGAAGCGAAGCAAATTGGTAAATCATTGCCATCTACCTTCTGGCTTAATATAGCTCCACAACCTGTCTTGGAGGCATCAACAGTAATTAGAAAAGGTCTTGAAAAATCAGGGTATTGTAATATTTTGGGCGACAACAAAGCATTTTTCAATTTATTAAATGAGTTTTGACATTGTTCATTCCAATTAAATTGAATATTTTTTCTTGTTATGAAATTTAATGGTGCTGCCAAAGTAGCAAAATCTGGAATGAACTTTCTGTAGTACTTTGCAAACGCCACAAATCGTTTAACTGAATTTTTAGCTGTAGGAATTGGATAATTTCCAATAACGCTTAACTTAGAGTCATCTGGCAAGATACCTTTTGCCGTACATTTGTGCCCAAGAAATGTGATCTCTGGATGAAAAAAGTTGCACTTGTATGGGTTAATGTTTAGATTATGTTGTTTCAAATTTTCGAATACATCCTTTAAACTTTGGATGTGATGTTGTTTGCTACAGCCAATAATAATGATATCATCAATGTAAAGAAATGCTTTATTTGGTGCAAGGCCTGAAAATGCGATGGACATCATCCTCGAGAAAGAGTTTGGTGCAATGTTCAATCCAAAGGGTAAAGCTTTCCATCGAAATGATTCACTGTTTGTACTAAAAGAAGTAATATCGCGAGAGCCAGGATGCAGCGGTATTTGATGAAAACCAGAATATAAATCAATTACCGAAAAATACTTAGCACGTCCTAGGTTATCCAGAATGTCATCGATTCTGGGCAGTGGGAATTTGTCCGCAATAAGTTTCCTATTTACTGCTCTGTAATCGACGCACATTCTGTAAGATTTCTTGTCACTTTTTTCTAAACTAATATTAGAGGACTATTATAGTTCGAACTACTTGGCTCAATTAAATCGCTATCCAGTAGATGTTTAACCTGTCTGTTTAATTCATCTCTTTGGCTATGTGGAAGACGATAATTCTTGATATAAACGGGTGTATTATCAGTCAACCTTAATCTTTGTTCGTAAAAATTAGTTATTATCATTCTGTCATCCTTTAGAGCGAAGATGTCCGCAAATTGTTCACAAACCGGTAACAATTCATCTCTGACATCATTTGGCATTTGTTGCTGAAAAATGGTTCTTAGTTTATCTGTACGTTCGTAATCTATGCTACTTTCATTGATAGAGTATATATAAAAATTGCTTAATTTTTCCGCTGGTATATTGTAGCTTGCGATGTATTTTACTTCGTTAGTAGTGTTAACCACACGCAGCATGGGGGTCTTCGAGTCTATTATTCCTTTTGCTATGAACACACCTTCCGAAACTTCTTGGGAATCAACGAACATGGGTTCATTGACCTCGGGTAATCGAAAAATTCTGTAAACTTCGCATCTTGGTGGAATGATGCAAGAATAACCTTTAGTCGCTTGCAACTTCGGTATTTTAACCTTATTATCCTGAATAGAAATATATATAACCATTCTTTCATAATCAATCCTACACTTGTTATTCTTCAAAAAGTCTTTTCCTAGAATTCCATTAGAGGGTATATTAAAGTCATCGTCAACTACGTGTAAAACTTATGGGATTGAAAAATTGGATTAAGCTAAGTGGGTGTAAATTGTTCCCAAGGTTGTTATTGCGAAATTTGTTATACCAGTTATTTTTATTTTATTATTTTCATTTATTATTACGTTAGGTTCTAAACATGAAATTTTGATTAAGGATGTATCAGCCTGAGAATCTACAAGAAAACTACATGGAGTATTTGTTCCGAATAAATTTTATTGGATAAAGTCTGCAAAATTAAGATTTAGACTGAAATTGAACTAAAAGATTCTCTTTTTTCTGGTCTAAAGGATTCTGCTTTTTCTAGTTTAACATTTCCTCCCCCAACAGCAGTTGTTGAGGGGCCTCCGCGCGAAAGCATTTCGCCAATACTCCACGGCAATGTCCTATCTTACTATAAATTTGTTCCCTTGTGTTAGGTGCTAATTCCCTGGCGTTTTCTCTGGCAAATTCTAATATTGAATTGTAATTTTTAATAAGTAACTCTATGTACACATTTACCTACTCTCCTTAGTTGATATTGCCCGATGTTGTAAGACTCTTTTCTTGACCCTATAAAATTTGTTAATTAATTCTGTAAATTTATCATCATATGATTCTGACATATGTTATATTAAAAGAAGTTTAAAAATGTTTTTTTCTCTATTTCTTGTTATTTAACTTATATTAAAAATAAGAAATTCTGATATTTCGTAATTCATACAAGTAAGTGTAATTAATTAAACTTTTTGTAAATTAATTAAATTGAATTTTTTTTCTGGAAATTAAGTAAATTAAATCATTTACTTTGAAATTTAGTTTTCTTTATTTTGTTTTCCGTTTACTTCTTTTAACAAAAACTTTAAATCAATATACAAATATCTTCTTTTTATTTTATGTTCACTCATAAATTCAGTTATTCTCTTTATAATGTTCTACTTTTTCCTTTTAAATCTTCTTTCTTCGAGAAGAGAAAAATTTACAAGATTGTTATATATGCATGTTTGCACACACGCACAATTGAGAAAAATAAAAATTATACAGTTAGGTTTAAATATGTACATATTTTTGTAATTTACTTGTTTGTTTTATTTATTTTGTGAATACAATTGAAAAATTATTAAATTTTACCTCTAATATTTCGTTTATAAGATTATGTGATTTATTTTTATTTAAAAATATTCCATTTTATAAATTTTTATAAACGACGCTTACAATCCAAAAATAAAATTCAAACACATTTATCAGATAATTGTGTCGTTTGTTAATTTTTAAAATTTATAAGGGATTTCAGTATATTTTCTTAGACTAACTTAAATGATTTTCTACAATTCTACTTTATACTTAAAGCTTCGTAACTCCCGTTATCGCTTCCATGTCCAGAAAGAAGGATGATGACATTACTAAAATTGTTGATGGTGGTGTTATTTACTTCATCAATACGGCAAAACCATCCATTATTTTTAGAAATATTGTTTATTAATTCTGTTTGGCTGGTGTAACTAACCACTTAAACCTTTAAAAAAATGAAAAGTTTCCATATTAACACCGTTTTATATTAGTATAGCCACTTTTTTCATTACAAAGTATAAATTATGTAAATTTTTCCTTTTTTCTTTTCACATATTTAAATTAAAAGTTTGTTATTTATTTTCTTTTATGGTTATGGAGAGCGGTCTATTTTTTAAATGAACCGTTTATTTTATGTACACACGTTGATTACTTTAAGTTTTTCAATTGATTTTGTATGATTTACTTCTCTCTTTCCATTCCACTCTATTCCAGTATATTTACGGTTAACAATTATTTGTAGTTCCCAACAGAATAAGATCATTTGTTCTTCTTTCGCAAGTGGTTGTTGCATGAGACGTTTCTTGTTTTTAGTTGTAGTTTTGTGTTACTTATCCCACTTGTCCTTTTGTTGTTGTTTTTTAACGGTATTACCGAAAACTTTAAATGTTTCAAATGAATGTAAAATATAACTTTCTGTTTTTATTGTAACATTTTAACTTTAAATTCAGTTTTTATAATTTTACATTTTAATTCAAAATTCATTTTTTTTATAATTATACTTTTATAATTTTATTTTTTTTTTTTTTATATTTTAATTCAAAACTCATTTTTTATATATTTACAGTTTTTTTTTTCTCATAGGCTTATATAGTATATATATATATATATATATATACAGTATTTTTCCTATGTATTTTCACTTTATCACTCAGCTTTTGACGGAACTGTACCGAATCCCAAGTTTGGTTCATAACTGTAAAATTTGTAAAAAAACCTCGCTTTCTTCTTACAGTTTGATTGTTCCATAAAAATTTTAAGTGCACGACCTTGGTTTTTTTTCCTTATTTGCCTAAAAACATGACATTTCTCCTCTATTAATTCCGACACAAACTTAGTCACTATATTTTTTTTTTCTTTCCCCATTTTCGAAAAATTTTTTTTTTTTTTTAAATCTTTACAGGTCTTTTATGTGTTATTTTTAATTATTTTAAGTATTTAAGGTTTAGCATTTTAAATTTTAGTATTTTAAGTTTTAGCAGTAGAACAGCACTTCATGTGGTTAGTTTTATTTTTGTATTTGTCAATGTATTTTAGAATTATTGTTATATATTTTTTTGTTTTATATATTTAATTCCCTTATTGTTTAAAATTTAACACAACTTGTTTATAATACTTTAATTATGTCCAGTCACGGTCGCCATATAAAAGATAACTTCTCTTGTTCACTGTTTAATCATCAATGCCTTTATTCAACATCTTAAATCTAACTTTAACTAAACTATACAACTAAGCTTATATATATATATATATATATATTAAGTTCTAAATCTACTTATACAACTATGTGAAAAAGTGAAAAAGTGAAAACGAAACAATGTGCGTCGTTGAGTAAAGACGTTTTATTGAAAGTGAATAATCTGCAAAGTGCTGTGTTACTATTTTGCAATTAAAAACGTAATATTATAAATTATATAAAACGTATATTATACTATAATATATAAACTATAATATAAACGCATATTATACTATAATATATAGGCCTAAAATATATACTAAAGAAAAATTTGTACTAACCGACACTTGTACTAACCTAGGAGTAAAAAACATTTTTGGTAGTCTATGTAATAGCGGCAAATCAATAATACAATAAAGCGAACTACTGGGTATGCTGTTTACGAACTGCGTGGCATGCTAAAGAAAACATGGTACAACAACAAAATTTCTAGTTACAATCTGCAACAACAACAATTTGATATGCTGTTTATAACTGCCTGGCATGCACGACAAAAACAAATTTCTGTTTACTAACTACGTAGAAACTTTATACCCGAAAGACAACAACAATCATGTATGGTGTTACCATCTGCGTAGTTTTCTAAGAAACCTTTTCTACAAAAGACAACAACAAATGTTTTGAAATAAATCCCAAGCAGAAATCTTATCAACATAAAAACAAAAACAAAAATACACCCAGATATACAGACGCCTATACATCGAATAAATAACATACAACAACAAAATGTGATAAAGAGGGAGTAGAAGATTCTTGAATCTTATAAATAGAGCAGCGTCTGAGTGGATATTCAATCAGTGTAAAATTAAACCTCATCAAGTAAAGACCTGCATTTTAAGTAAATTGTTTTGAAGTGTCAACTTTGTGAAGTTAAAGTTAATAAAATTGTTATAAATTTAAAAATTCTAAAAACTGGTGTTATTTATTTTGCAATAAAGAACTCACAACAAAACGTTTATAAAAGGTATAAGCGTAACAACTGGTGTCAGAAGTGGGATTGCAAAAAAACAAAAAAAATAAATCAACTACAATGAAGTTGGGTGAACTTAAAGTTGAGCAGCTAAGAAAAGCTGAGTAAGTTAGATTTGCCAACAACGAGAAGTAAAGCGGAATTTCAACGGAGGTTGATTGATAAATTCGAGCAGCGAAACATCGATATTGGGACATACGAATTCGGTGACAAAGAAGAGATAGCGGTATGTAACCCATCATGAAATATTTATTTAAAGGAATCAAGCACGAATAATAAAATTGCATATATTGGAAATGATTCCGAATAATTATAAATTACTTATTTCCATTGCATGTGCCCGTTGCTTTTTTGTAAAATTTTTGTAAATTTTGTTTCTAATGGAAACCCTTATGTAGAAATGATTGAAAATAAACAATGTTTTTTGTTGTTTTGAAATGTTTTGCTGTATTTGTGTAGAAGTGTTTTTGAGTCTTGCTGTCTATGCTATATTGATTTTATGAAAAATTCTCATGGAATCAGTTTGGCTTTGGATATAAGAATTTTAGTTTTTTCTATACAATATTGGGATAAAATTCACTGATGAGCTATTTGAGCAATAGTGAAATTGCAATATGGATGTGCTCCCCCCGCAGTAATACATATGAAATACTTTTATTTTTATTGAAATAAATGTTTTATGAGAATATCATAAAATGTTTATTTTTTAATAAAAATTTTTGTAATAAATATTTCGTGAGAATATCATGAAATATTTATTTAAAGGAATCAAGCACGAAAAATAAAATTGCTTATATTGAAAATGATTCCGAATAATTATAAATTACATTATTATTATTATTATTGTTATTATTATTATTATTATTATGCGAACGGACGTGTGTGCGGTAGTGCTATCGAGAAAAAGTAACAAAGAGAATATTAAAACAACTAAATAAAAGAACACATCAGTGTCTTATTATTAAATATTAAATATAATATTATTAATATTAAATATTAAAACAATTAAATAAAAGAAAACATCAGTGTTTCATTAACTGTATAAATAAAAAAAAATAAATAAATAAGAAAAACAACAAAAAAGAGGAAAATATGAGCTCTAAGTGCGACATGTGTAAAAATTCTCTTCCAGTGACGGGAGACTATGTCCTGTGTATGCATTGCGGGAGAAACTTCCACTATGCCCCATGTACAACTCTTGCCAAGAGGACGTATGACGCTATGACGGCAAAAAAGAAAGCAGAGTGGAAATGCCAAATATGCAAAAAAGTAAATTACCATCCGCAGTAACTAAAGAGAAAAGTGATTCAATTAATCTGGAGGAAAAGAGAAAGGAAGTGCAGGACTCAATGACGGTGGATGATTTTAATATTAAATTATGTAATGTCCAATCAGATATTAATGACATAAAAGAAACTATGACGTCAATGTCTCTTAATATAAATGAAAATAACACACAATTAAGAGAAGATATAAAAAATGCACTGACAAACATTGCTAACAACCTAGCTGCAATGAGTGATAGGGTCACTGAACTTTACAAAAAAAAACGAAGAGAACACTAAAAAAATATATGACATGGAAGATCGAATAAACACTATAGAACAAAATGCTATTAAAAACAACATTGTACCAACGTAAATACAAAAAACACAAGTGCAAATGACATAAAAAAAAATCGCATCGTCGGTAGCGGTTTCAATAGACAAGGTAGATATAAGAAATGCATATGAAGTAAAAAACAAAGACAAAGTGATAATAGAGTTCTCCAATACTAATAAAAAAAAGGGAGTTAATGGCGGAATTAAAAGGGAGGAAAATTAGTGCCAACATTATTAATAATGAGGAAAACAGCACAACAATTATAGACAGAAAAAAAACATTTACATTAATGATGAACTGACCTCTTATAACCGAAAATTATTATGGTTAACAAAAACAAGAGCAAGGGAGTGCAAATGGAAGTTTGTTTGGGTCAGAAATGGCATTACACTTGCCCGTAAAATGGAAAACTCGCCTATTATAATAATAAAAAAGAATGCAAATATAGAATTAATAAATAACACAAATTAATTGACTTATAACCGCGAAGTGTTTTTTATTTATTAGTCAAGAAAACAACAACTTAAGAAAGCTTTGTAAAACAAAATATAGTAAAGAAAAAAGAAAGAACAATGGATAATATTAGATTGGAAACTTTAGAAAACTTCAATAGAATAAATAAAACTATTTTAAGTTATCCCTTAACAATTATTTTTCTAAATATTAGATCGCTACGAAAAAATTTTAATAACTTCCTAATTGAAGTACATGGAATATTACATGAGATAAACATTATAATACTAGTCGAGACAAGCATAAATGATGACGAAACAGAGTTTTATAAAATAAAAGGTTTCAATTCAATATTTTCAAACAGAAAAGATAGCTTTGGTAACTCTAAACAAGGAGAGGAGGCATTGCTTTGTACTTGAAAGAGAACATAGCTTTTACTGAATTCTTTCAGAATAATATTAAGTTTGAAGGGTCTCAAATTGATATTACATTAAAGAGCAAAAAGTTAACAATATTCTCTATTTACCGCCCTCCTTACAACTTCATAAAAAAAATTGAGCAAATAATAAGTAAAACAAAGAGCAAACAAGAAATGATCATTATTGGAGATATTAATATCGATATAAAAAAACAAAATATAACAACAACAAATTATTTAGAAACACTATCTTCAAATGGATTTCAATACTTAATAAAAGAAACAACAAGAGAAGACATAAACAAAAGTAAACGAAAACATACAAAATACAAACTGGAATGCATTAATGAATCAAAATCTAAACACCAATGACCTTTATAATAAAATAAAAGAAAAATTCAATGACATATATGAGAAATCAACAGAAGTAAGAAATGATAATAAATATAGATCAAACAATTCATGGATTAGTAGTGAAATTATAGAAAATTGTGATTTGAGGGATAAACTTTATAGAAAATGGAAAAACTACCCTAATAATGAAAGATATGAAATTAATTATAAAAAATACCAAAACTTTTTAAATAAAAAAAAATATTTATTGCTAAAAACAATTATTATAAAAATAAATTTATTGTGAATAAAAATAATATACGCGTTACCTGGCAAATGATCAATTAAATAATTGGAAAAAGAAATATGACAATAGACAGCTTTATAGTACAAAATTTTAAAAATATACACATAGAAACCATTGTAAAAAACTTTGCTCAGAACTTTCAACAGAATATACAGAACATAATTCATAACTGTGGTATAAAAACAATTGAGGCAAATGAGCCAACAGTACAAAACTCAATGTAGATATGCCCAACAAATGAGGAGGAGATATATAATATACTAAAAAGTCTTAAGGAAAACAAAGGCCCTGGATACGACAAAATAAGACCAAAGGACCTCAAAAATAATGTAAGAACATTGACACCGGCAATTACAACTGAAATAAACTTAAGCCTAGAGAACAGTGATATACCACAACAACTGAAAACTGCAATTGTCCGCCCCATTTACAAACAAGGCATTAAAAAGGACTGTAGTAACTATAGACCGATATCGATTTTACCGGCTATTGAAAAGGTCATGGAGGAAATTGTAGTCAGGAGACTTTCAGAATTTTTAACAAAGAATAAAATTATAAGCAATAGCCAATTTGGTTTCCAAAAAGGAAAAAATACCAGATACTCGGAAACTTTGCTAATCATATCAATGACTGTTTAAGTAAAAAGAATCACTGTTTAATAATGTTTCTAGATTTTGCCAAAGCATTTGATACACTGTCTCATGTGAATATGATAAAAGCGTTACAAAGAATTGGCATCAGAGGAAAATGTATCAAATGGTTCGAGAATTATCTGAGAGGTAGGACTTTCCGCGTAAGGGTGCAAGATTCTTTGAGTGAGCAAACAACATTAGATTATGGTGTACCTCAGGGCTCAAAACTTGGACCGATATTGTACATAATATATGCAAACGATATGATAAGAAAACTGGAGGACTGCACAACATTTGACTACGCCGGTGATACGGCAATAGTTGTATCACATAGGGAACTGAAAACAGCAACAGAAAATATGCAGAATCAATTGAACAACGTTGCGAAATGGTGCCATAATAATGGAATTATCATAAACTCGGGAAAGTCGAAATTATTGCACGTTAAGCCACCGCATATATTGTATACAGACATAAAACTGAAGTTTCATGATACGGAATGTCTACATGCGAATAGTTGCAATGGGTTGGATCGGAACGATAGCTGTAATACCTACATTGAAATGGTCAATACGTATAAATATTTAAGGGTATACGTGGACGAAAGTTTCAAGTGGAAAACGCATATAAATGAACTTCGAGGAAAACTACGCAAAACATCATTTATTATGCACCATTTAAGTTACTGCACTACACCTGGAGTGTTGAGACAGAACTTTCAGAATCCTACATTCGACATGGAATAACTGCGTGGGGTGGATCATCATTCTGCCGAGATTCCAATCATTATTTGTGAAAATAAGTCAAAAAATAAGAGTGACAAAATGAGTGTACAAAATTATCTATCGGCTAAAAATGCTCTTTGTGATACTTGTGGCAAGCCGCTGCCTATTACGGGAGACCATGTGAATTGTCGTCAATGTGGTCGAAAGTACCACTACTCTCTGTGCGCTACAGTGTCTGAGTCGACATACTCGAGTATGACATCTGAGAGAAAAACGGCATGGAAATGCACAATATGTACAGGTCGTGGTAAGTCTCCAAACAACCTGTATCAAGTTGTAACTTACGAAGGGAAACAACAAGAGCAACAACAGCAAATAGAACAAATAATAGAACTTAATTTGGTCCTTGAAGGCACAAAACGTCGTAAGGAATCCAACATTTTAGAGACAGTCACTAACAATGTACAAGAATTAAAATTTGATTTTGGCTCTTTTAAATCTAGTGTTGCAAACGAGATGAACAGCATTAAGACCAGCATTCAACAATTGACTTGTAGCTTAAAGAAAACAAATGGTGAGTTGTGTCAGGAAATTGGGAACTCTTTCTCTAAGCTCTCAAACGCATTGGCCAGCTTAGCAGATCAGGTCAATGAATTTAAGGATCAGAATAAAGAGAAAGATAAACGAATAGATATAATGGAGAATAAAGTCCAGATGTTGGAGCAGAAACTATTAAATAAAAGCATAGAGATAAAAAATATACCCAATAAAGAGCTAAACGCAATGCTGGTCATTATGAAAATTGCCGATTCTCTTAAAGTTGAACTGAAGGAACACGATATTAGCAATGCATATATGATAAAAAAAATCAGAGAAGGTAATAGTTGAATTCTGCTCTTTAATTAAGAAAAAAGAGCTGATGAAGAGAATACGAAGGCACAGAGTTAGTGCTGATACACTCAATAACAATGATACTATACAAGTAAAGGAAAGCAATACTAAAGATGCAATATTTATAAACGACCAACTTACACCCTATTATTCGAAATTTTTATGGATGGCAAAGAACAAAATCCGTGAAATTGGTTGGAAGTACGTTTGGACTAAGAATGCATACATATATGCTAAAAAGGATGAAATATCTAAACCCATTTTAATCACAAACACTTCTAACAGATAAAATAGCCTAAATAAATCTGTTTAATAGCTAACTTATTTTCCTTTCTTTCATACATATTAAGACAATATAATAGAAAATGAATAATATGGACAATTTTAACCTAATTAATAATAAATACTTAAGTTATCCCTTTTCTTTAATAATGCTGAATATTCGATCTATGCGCAGTAACTTCATGTTGGCTATTAATAATGTAATTGAAAATATAAAAATAATAGTGCTAGTGAAACAAACATAACCGACGAGGAAAGTGCCTTTTATTTCATAAATGGTTTTAACTCCACTTTTATAAACAGAGGAAGCAGAGGAGGAGGCATACATATATTTATCAGAGAAAATATTGCATTTAAAAATTGAAACAAAAATGGTCGCATTCGAATCTCTTCAAATTAATATACAAACTAATGGAAACATTGTGTTATTGGCAATTTATAGACCACCGTCTCTTAATGTCAATGCATTTATTAAAGAGCTCGATAGTCTGCTGCAGACAACAAACGAACAACATATTGTTATTACTGGCGACATTAATATTGATCTTCTAAGAGAATACTACACTGAGACAAGATACCTAAATATGCTCACATCATATGGTTTTAAATGTTTAATTAATGAGTGTACAAGGGAAGATGTAAACAGAAATACAAAAACTTGTATCGATGATCTCTTTGTAAGAAACAAAAATTTTAATAGGCTAGAATATTCAACAACAGTAAAAACAAACATCTTATTGTCTCTCCGAAGTAAATAATGCAAAAGAGTCAACAATGCATACCCAGCAAACACAAATTATTAAATACAAAGTTAACCAACAGATAAGTAAGGCCGATTGGAGTGAAGTTAAAAATCAAACGAATCCAAATATAATGATGAATATGATTAATGAAAAATTTAAGAAAATATATGATAAATCTAGGACTACTATCAACAAAGACAAAAACAGAATACCTAACCCATGGATAAACGACAATTTGATAAAGTGCTGTGAAATTAGGGATAAACTTTATAAAAAATGGTTATCAAACAAAAACAATAAAACTCATGAAACTAATTACAAAAAAATATAGAAATATGCTGAATAAAAAAATTAACTATGCCAAAAATAAATATTACAGAAATAAGTTTTTTGAAAATAGAAATAACATTAGAATAACTTGGCAATTAATAAATGAAGTATTAGGTAAAAAAATGAACAAAATTGATGAAATAATAATTAAGAATTTTAGAAATAAAAGCAAAAAGGAAATATGTGATTCCTTTGCTGGAAATTTTCATAAAAATGTATAAATATAATCCATAAATGTAATATTAACACGACAAATGAAACTCCTCTTGTACTTGCAAACTCATTTTACTTGGATACAACGTGCGAAGAAGAGGTCAGCGGAATATTAAGAACATTAAACACAAACAAAAGTGCAGGAGCTGACGGTATTAGACTTGTTGATTTAAAAAATAATGCTTATGTAATGATACCAATTATAACAAAATTAATCAACCTAATTTTAAATACGGCAACAATCCCGGATATATTCAAAGTGTCATGTGTAAGACCTATATTCAAAAATGGCTGCAGTACTGATTTTAATAATTATCGGCCAATAGCAATATTACCAGTGATGGAAAAGATTATGGAGGAGATAATAGTTAACCGCTTAACTACTTTTGTGGAGAAATATAAAGTAATAAACCAAAATCAATTCGGGTTCCAAAGTGGGAAGAATATAAATAAACTGCTAGGTAACTTCGCTAATTACATCAACGATCAATTAAGTAGAAATAACCACTGTCTAGCCTTATATATTGATCTCCCTCAGAAAATATTTCGTCAAAATATCCGACTGTGTCAGTCAAGGAGTAGATATGAGTTACGGTGTCCCACAAGGATCAAAATTGGGTCCAATTTTATATATATTATACTCAAATGAACTTATTGGCACGTTAAACAACAGTAAAACATTTGCTTATGCTGATGATACAACCATAATTTTTGCGCACAAGAATGTTGAAAGTGCTTTAGATATCATGCAAATCGAAGTAGAAAAAGCTCAAAGATGGTGTCATGACCATGGATTGGTAATAAATAAATCTAAGACAAAATTAATGCACATCAAACCACCACATTTTTGATACACTGATCTAAAACTGAGATTACATTGCGCAGATTGTCTGCACGACTCAAAAAGGGCAAGCATCCACTGTAATATTGATGAGTGTAACAGGCCTGTTGAAATTGTTAACTCTTACAAATACCTCGGAGTAATCGTGGACCACAATTTCAATTGGCACGAGCACGTTGAACACATCAGGAAAAATTAAGGAAAGCCTCATACATGTTACACCATCTCAGATTGTGTTCGAATACAGCAGTTTTGAGGCAAGCATATTTCGCACTGGTGGAATCGCATATTCGACACGGTATCACAGCTTGGGAAAGTTCCACTTATTGCAGAAAACTACAAGCAACTCAGGATCAATTAGTTAAAATATTGGATATACCCAGACGATGTCGAAATTATCAAGTGAACTATGATGGTGCAGACTACAATAGGATCATCGCTAGTACGACAAATATCGATGATGTTTCAGGCTCAACAGCATCCAATCCGTCAACCGCTTCAAATGTGTCAGTAAATGAAATATATAACAACGTCAGTATCTCGAATAACAACAATGAAATTAGAACCCTAAGAGACCTACAAAAATATTAAACATAAGAAGTATCTACTATACAACACTGGCCATTGAATTTGAGAAGGATAACCGTTTCTGTACGAAAATTGAGCATAAATACCAAACACGGCGAAACACCTATGGCAGATTTAAAATCCCGATATATAGATATATATATATATATATCCCGATATATAAGAGACTAGCTGTTGTGCTACCCACGGTATTTAATATGCTTCCAGCAGACATCTTTAATATTTCAACTAACCACCACAAATTAGGAGTGTTTATAAACAATTTTTTATAAAAATACAATAGTATATCTTCTTACATTAGATATTTTTCTTGCATTAACGTAATCTTTAACGTAAATAATATCATGAATTTAGTATGCAACGAATAGAATTATATATGATTAGACTTTCAATATTATATCATGATCCTGCAGACAAGCCCAAGCGGCTTCGCAGGGTACTTTATGTGTAAAATGTTTGTTTTTTCATATGTAAATATATTTGTAAGTGATATTGTAAATATATTTGTAATGAATTACTGAATAAATGAATAAATGAAAAAAAAAAATTATTATTAAGTATTATTATTATCATTATTATTATTATTTGTACTAATTTTTCGTTGTTCTTATTAGTTTGTCACTGTCATTTAAATGAATTTACAATGTCCCAGGTGCATGTGCAAATTTAGGTTAATAAATTATTCTAAATATGCTTATTAGTGTAATTTCTTTTTGTACAATTCATTGTTATTGAAATTCATTTTTTTTTTTAAATTAATACTGATGCTGCTATTTATATAGGTCACCTTGTTTAACATTATTTACTAAGTCTCAGTAAAATGATATTTCGCAAATAATTGTATAATTGTATGATAAATGTATGCCAATTAAGTAGGTCATTATTTATTATTATATAAAAGACAATCAATTTTTATTTTTCTCAATTTAAACTAAAATTCGTATAATCATAGAAAATTTCTACTTTTCATTAGTACTTTTGTCACTTGCAATAAATAGTTCAAAATTATCGAAATTATTGTTAACTTTGTGTGATATATTCTACTAAAATAGTATTTCGAAGTGATCTTAATAAAGTTCAAATACTTTAGGTAAGGTAGTTTAACTTTACCTTTTGAGAATAATACATATGATTTTGACTAATTTTTGTCTTTATGACTCAAAATTCATTAAAATCAGCGAAGTCATTCTCTTTTTTCTTTTTGTTGGGTTAAAGCTTCCTGTATTCTCAAATATTTCAGTAAACAAGATTTTCAAAAGTGTTTTCGGATTTTGGGAAAAAGTTATTGTAGCTTCTAATTTAAGATTGGATAAAGCTTTTTTCGAATTATAAAAGAAATAGGTTCTTACTTTTTATATTGCAAAAATTCAATTTAAAATAAAGTAAAGCAGTTTACATGAATAATTTAAACCGACTTTCCTAAATATTCCGACTAGTACAGACCCATGTCAAATAAAATTTGTTCTACTACAGTCTATTTATTAATAAAAAGAAGATAGTGTGCCCTCAACTTTAAAAAATACTAAAAGAGTGCACGAAACGACTGCTGGAATTCAAACAAACTGCATCTTTTAAAGTATGTCACAATCACCTGAAACTAACTATCCGATTATTCACTATGGCTTCCAAGTAGAAATGTTTGTTGACTTTCACATATGTAGGTCTCTTTTTCGAACTTTATATTGTGATTGGGAAAAAATATTAAAGTGGTATTTATCCCAAATATATCGCGGAGTTGAACTGGAAGTCCCTCTCAGATATAATCTTTGGAATATTAAAAATTAATGTATTTAAAAAACCAGTAATACATGCTCATAGAGGTACCTTTAATGCCATGCCATAAGCAGCATACTTCAGAATGAAAGATTTCTTCAATGGTTAGTGAAAACGAAGCTTCTTAAGGTAGTATGTTGTTAACACTACCTAGAAGTGATTAGAAAGATTAAAAAAAATGCTTAAACGAGATTTGTTCTGTACTATTCGAATTATTACTTCGCTATATATACTATTTAAGAGGCACTTAAGTTAAAAAAGCTGTATAATAGATTAAAGAAAATGAAATTAAAACTATTACAATAAATTCCCTGATTGGTGTAAACTTCTCCTTTATCTTTGACTGCAAGCTGTTTTTTTAGAACTCAAATTTCGAATTACGAGGCACTTATTTTATTTAAAATATCGGAAGAAAGTATTAAAATAAAATAAATGGCTCCTAGTTTGGTGAAAATTTTAATATTTACAAAAGTAAATTGCAAAATTTGTTTTAGCCTGCGATATCCAAAAAATCGTTGTTACATGTGGGTAAAAGAATTAATGCGCCAAAGAGTTAATAATCAAATAGTGTGGGTAACAATAATTTTTTTTTTTAATTATTGTTTAGGTATCATCTTTAAAAAGTGCATACCAAGTGTACGCAAAAGTCTCAATTTCTGTACAAATTTTGTTGTTATAAAAATGTATAATTAAAAAAATGAGCAGAAAAATATTCCTATCTATGCTTTGCTTAAGAAAATATATCATTTACTTAATATTTAACATAATATTAATAATTATATTCAACTAATTAATATTTTGTAAATTGCCTTTTAGGATATTCCAGTAACACCAACATTCCAAAATGTAAAGATGATAACAACATCTAAAGCTGTCACACTTAAACAATCTCATCGTAGTAATCGCAAGAAACGTAAGATTATTGTATCGGATGAAGATGAAGAATACAGTAATGATTAATACGAACATGGAACTGTTAACTGTTAAGAAGACCTTTATTGATAATATTGTAACCATTATGTGAGCGTCAAAGTATTCTGTCGCCATCACCATCGATTGTTGGGATGATTAAATTTTTGTTTCAGTCTTATAGTATTATAAAAATTGTCATTTCACGAAAACAATGTTTAATTCTCGAGCAAGATAAAAAAATAAATCTCAACAGCGCCAAAAATTATGAAACAACACACGGGGTACTTCTTATTAAAGTAAAGATAAAATAGTTAATAAAAATAAATATAAAATTAAATTAACTTTCTGTTTTTCCTTGCTCTAACGAATTTAAACATAATTTTATTCGAAATATTAGCCTGAATTAAAATTAGTAGAAGATAGAGATGCGCTCTTGTGTTTGCACTGTACTGGTGCTGTTTTATTCGTTGTATTTTTGATGAAAAGCCTGGCTTCCACCCATCTCCGAATAATAATACTTTTTGGTTATTTGTGCAGATGTTAATTTTCACATTCTTAGGATAATCAAGACGTTAAGTTCTTGGAAATTGATTTTGTGAACAGCATTTTAATCTTAACCGCATCAACTTAAAAGTGTATTTTATTTGTTTAGATTTTATTTAAAAGTTGGTTGGCTTTTGAGATTTTCTAATACACTGAACGTTTTATTAAAAATGATCAAATATGTTGTACCGTTTATTGTGGAGTCATAACTTTTGTTCTTCCAAGAAATTTATTGTTTTCTCAGAATTCGAATGTTTTCAAAAAATTTTAAAGATCGCAAAAGGACTAAAAAGGTTTCTTTCTCTTATTTTAAAAATTTTAAATTATGTTTCAAATGTAAATATAAATGTAAAAGTTTAAATTTAGAAGATTGTACACAATCCTTTATCTCACGAATAAAGTTTATATTATTTTAAACAAAATTTCTCGTTTTGATGATATTTTATCTTGTATGATTTTAAATACTGTTCCTTCACTATTTTATAAAAAATATAACATTTACTCAAAATCTAAGATAAAACATATGTTCAATGTATTGCTAACTACAGAATATATTAATTTATACTATAAAAAATGTTGAAATAGGATGAAATATCTAAACCCATTTTAATCACAAACACTTCTAACAGATAAAATAGCCTAAATAAATCTGTTTAATAGCTAACTTATTTTCCTTTCTTTCATACATATTAAGACAATATAATAGAAAATGAATAATATGGACAATTTTAACCTAATTAATAATAAATACTTAAGTTATCCCTTTTCTTTAATAATGCTGAATATTCGATCTATGCGCAGTAACTTCATGTTGGCTATTAATAATGTAATTGAAAATATAAAAATAATAGTGCTAGTGAAACAAACATAACCGACGAGGAAAGTGCCTTTTATTTCATAAATGGTTTTAACTCCACTTTTATAAACAGAGGAAGCAGAGGAGGAGGCATACATATATTTATCAGAGAAAATATTGCATTTAAAAATTGAAACAAAAATGGTCGCATTCGAATCTCTTCAAATTAATATACAAACTAATGGAAACATTGTGTTATTGGCAATTTATAGACCACCGTCTCTTAATGTCAATGCATTTATTAAAGAGCTCGATAGTCTGCTGCAGACAACAAACGAACAACATATTGTTGTTACTGGCGACATTAATATTGATCTTCTAAGAGAATACTACACTGAGACAAGATACCTAAATATGCTCACATCATATGGTTTTAAATGTTTAATTAATGAGTGTACAAGGGAAGATGTAAACAGAAATACAAAAACTTGTATCGATGATCTCTTTGTAAGAAACAAAAATTTTAATAGGCTAGAATATTCAACAACAGTAAAAACAAACATCTTATTGTCTCTCCGAAGTAAATAATGCAAAAGAGTCAACAATGCATACCCAGCAAACACAAATTATTAAATACAAAGTTAACCAACAGATAAGTAAGGCCGATTGGAGTGAAGTTAAAAATCAAACGAATCCAAATATAATGATGAATATGATTAATGAAAAATTTAAGAAAATATATGATAAATCTAGGACTACTATCAACAAAGACAAAAACAGAATACCTAACCCATGGATAAACGACAATTTGATAAAGTGCTGTGAAATTAGGGATAAACTTTATAAAAAATGGTTATCAAACAAAAACAATAAAACTCATGAAACTAATTACAAAAAAATATAGAAATATGCTGAATAAAAAAATTAACTATGCCAAAAATAAATATTACAGAAATAAGTTTTTTGAAAATAGAAATAACATTAGAATAACTTGGCAATTAATAAATGAAGTATTAGGTAAAAAAATGAACAAAATTGATGAAATAATAATTAAGAATTTTAGAAATAAAAGCAAAAAGGAAATATGTGATTCCTTTGCTGGAAATTTTCATAAAAATGTATAAATATAATCCATAAATGTAATATTAACACGACAAATGAAACTCCTCTTGTACTTGCAAACTCATTTTACTTGGATACAACGTGCGAAGAAGAGGTCAGCGGAATATTAAGAACATTAAACACAAACAAAAGTGCAGGAGCTGACGGTATTAGACTTGTTGATTTAAAAAATAATGCTTATGTAATGATACCAATTATAACAAAATTAATCAACCTAATTTTAAATACGGCAACAATCCCGGATATATTCAAAGTGTCATGTGTAAGACCTATATTCAAAAATGGCTGCAGTACTGATTTTAATAATTATCGGCCAATAGCAATATTACCAGTGATGGAAAAGATTATGGAGGAGATAATAGTTAACCGCTTAACTACTTTTGTGGAGAAATATAAAGTAATAAACCAAAATCAATTCGGGTTCCAAAGTGGGAAGAATATAAATAAACTGCTAGGTAACTTCGCTAATTACATCAACGATCAATTAAGTAGAAATAACCACTGTCTAGCCTTATATATTGATCTCCCTCAGAAAATATTTCGTCAAAATATCCGACTGTGTCAGTCAAGGAGTAGATATGAGTTACGGTGTCCCACAAGGATCAAAATTGGGTCCAATTTTATATATATTATACTCAAATGAACTTATTGGCACGTTAAACAGCAGTAAAACATTTGCTTATGCTGATGATACAACCATAATTTTTGCGCACAAGAATGTTGAAAGTGCTTTAGATATCATGCAAATCGAAGTAGAAAAAGCTCAAAGATGGTGTCATGACCATGGATTGGTAATAAATAAATCTAAGACAAAATTAATGCACATCAAACCACCACATTTTTGATACACTGATCTAAAACTGAGATTACATTGCGCAGATTGTCTGCACGACTCAAAAAGGGCAAGCATCCACTGTAATATTGATGAGTGTAACAGGCCTGTTGAAATTGTTAACTCTTACAAATACCTCGGAGTAATCGTGGACCACAATTTCAATTGGCACGAGCACGTTGAACACATCAGGAAAAATTAAGGAAAGCCTCATACATGTTACACCATCTCAGATTGTGTTCGAATACAGCAGTTTTGAGGCAAGCATATTTCGCACTGGTGGAATCGCATATTCGACACGGTATCACAGCTTGGGAAAGTTCCACTTATTGCAGAAAACTACAAGCAACTCAGGATCAATTAGTTAAAATATTGGATATACCCAGACGATGTCGAAATTATCAAGTGAACTATGATGGTGCAGACTACAATAGGATCATCGCTAGTACGACAAATATCGATGATGTTTCAGGCTCAACAGCATCCAATCCGTCAACCGCTTCAAATGTGTCAGTAAATGAAATATATAACAACGTCAGTATCTCGAATAACAACAATGAAATTAGAACCCTAAGAGACCTACAAAAATATTAAACATAAGAAGTATCTACTATACAACACTGGCCATTGAATTTGAGAAGGATAACCGTTTCTGTACGAAAATTGAGCATAAATACCAAACACGGCGAAACACCTATGGCAGATTTAAAATCCCGATATATAGATATATATATATATATATATCCCGATATATAAGAGACTAGCTGTTGTGCTACCCACGGTATTTAATATGCTTCCAGCAGACATCTTTAATATTTCAACTAACCACCACAAATTAGGAGTGTTTATAAACAATTTTTTATAAAAATACAATAGTATATCTTCTTACATTAGATATTTTTCTTGCATTAACGTAATCTTTAACGTAAATAATATCATGAATTTAGTATGCAACGAATAGAATTATATATGATTAGACTTTCAATATTATATCATGATCCTGCAGACAAGCCCAAGCGGCTTCGCAGGGTACTTTATGTGTAAAATGTTTGTTTTTTCATATGTAAATATATTTGTAAGTGATATTGTAAATATATTTGTAATGAATTACTGAATAAATGAATAAATGAAAAAAAAAATTATTATTAAGTATTATTATTATCATTATTATTATTATTTGTACTAATTTTTCGTTGTTCTTATTAGTTTGTCACTGTCATTTAAATGAATTTACAATGTCCCAGGTGCATGTGCAAATTTAGGTTAATAAATTATTCTAAATATGCTTATTAGTGTAATTTCTTTTTGTACAATTCATTGTTATTGAAATTCATTTTTTTTTAAATTAATACTGATGCTGCTATTTATATAGGTCACCTTGTTTAACATTATTTACTAAGTCTCAGTAAAATGATATTTCGCAAATAATTGTATAATTGTATGATAAATGTATGCCAATTAAGTAGGTCATTATTTATTATTATATAAAAGACAATCAATTTTTATTTTTCTCAATTTAAACTAAAATTCGTATAATCATAAAAAATTTCTACTTTTCATTAGTACTTTTGTCACTTGCAATAAATAGTTCAAAATTATCGAAATTATTGTTAACTTTGTGTGATATATTCTACTAAAATAGTATTTCGAAGTGATCTTAATAAAGTTCAAATACTTTAGGTAAGGTAGTTTAACTTTACCTTTTGAGAATAATACATATGATTTTGACTAATTTTTGTCTTTATGACTCAAAATTCATTAAAATCAGCGAAGTCATTCTCTTTTTTCTTTTTGTTGGGTTAAAGCTTCCTGTATTCTCAAATATTTCAGTAAACAAGATTTTCAAAAGTGTTTTCGGATTTTGGGAAAAAGTTATTGTAGCTTCTAATTTAAGATTGGATAAAGCTTTTTTCGAATTATAAAAGAAATAGGTTCTTACTTTTTATATTGCAAAAATTCAATTTAAAATAAAGTAAAGCAGTTTACATGAATAATTTAAACCGACTTTCCTAAATATTCCGACTAGTACAGACCCATGTCAAATAAAATTTGTTCTACTACAGTCTATTTATTAATAAAAAGAAGATAGTGTGCCCTCAACTTTAAAAAATACTAAAAGAGTGCACGAAACGACTGCTGGAATTCAAACAAACTGCATCTTTTAAAGTATGTCACAATCACCTGAAACTAACTATCCGATTATTCACTATGGCTTCCAAGTAGAAATGTTTGTTGACTTTCACATATGTAGGTCTCTTTTTCGAACTTTATATTGTGATTGGGAAAAAATATTAAAGTGGTATTTATCCCAAATATATCGCGGAGTTGAACTGGAAGTCCCTCTCAGATATAATCTTTGGAATATTAAAAATTAATGTATTTAAAAAACCAGTAATACATGCTCATAGAGGTACCTTTAATGCCATGCCATAAGCAGCATACTTCAGAATGAAAGATTTCTTCAATGGTTAGTGAAAACGAAGCTTCTAAAGGTAGTATGTTGTTAACACTACCTAGAAGTGATTAGAAAGATTAAAAAAAATGCTTAAACGAGATTTGTTCTCTACTATTCGAATTATTACTTCGCTATATATACTATTTAAGAGGCACTTAAGTTAAAAAAGCTGTATAATAGATTAAAGAAAATGAAATTAAAACTATTACAATAAATTCCCTGATTGGTGTAAACTTCTCCTTTATCTTTGACTGCAAGCTGTTTTTTTAGAACTCAAATTTCGAATTACGAGGCACTTATTTTATTTAAAATATCGGAAGAAAGTATTAAAATAAAATAAATGGCTCCTAGTTTGGTGAAAATTTTAATATTTACAAAAGTAAATTGCAAAATTTGTTTTAGCCTGCGATATCCAAAAAATCGTTGTTACATGTGGGTAAAAGAATTAATGCGCCAAAGAGTTAATAATCAAATAGTGTGGGTAACAATAATTTTTTTTTTTAATTATTGTTTAGGTATCATCTTTAAAAAGTGCATACCAAGTGTACGCAAAAGTCTCAATTTCTGTACAAATTTTGTTGTTATAAAAATGTATAATTAAAAAAATGAGCAGAAAAATATTCCTATCTATGCTTTGCTTAAGAAAATATATCATTTACTTAATATTTAACATAATATTAATAATTATATTCAACTAATTAATATTTTGTAAATTGCCTTTTAGGATATTCCAGTAACACCAACATTCCAAAATGTAAAGATGATAACAACATCTAAAGCTGTCACACTTAAACAATCTCATCGTAGTAATCGCAAGAAACGTAAGATTATTGTATCGGATGAAGATGAAGAATACAGTAATGATTAATACGAACATGGAACTGTTAACTGTTAAGAAGACCTTTATTGATAATATTGTAACCATTATGTGAGCGTCAAAGTATTCTGTCGCCATCACCATCGATTGTTGGGATGATTAAATTTTTGTTTCAGTCTTATAGTATTATAAAAATTGTCATTTCACGAAAACAATGTTTAATTCTCGAGCAAGATAAAAAAATAAATCTCAACAGCGCCAAAAATTATGAAACAACACACGGGGTACTTCTTATTAAAGTAAAGATAAAATAGTTAATAAAAATAAATATAAAATTAAATTAACTTTCTGTTTTTCCTTGCTCTAACGAATTTAAACATAATTTTATTCGAAATATTAGCCTGAATTAAAATTAGTAGAAGATAGAGATGCGCTCTTGTGTTTGCACTGTACTGGTGCTGTTTTATTCGTTGTATTTTTGATGAAAAGCCTGGCTTCCACCCATCTCCGAATAATAATACTTTTTGGTTATTTGTGCAGATGTTAATTTTCACATTCTTAGGATAATCAAGACGTTAAGTTCTTGGAAATTGATTTTGTGAACAGCATTTTAATCTTAACCGCATCAACTTAAAAGTGTATCTTATTTGTGTAGATTTTATTTAAAAGTTGGTTGGCTTTTGAGATTTTCTAATACACTGAACGTTTTATTAAAAATGATCAAATATGTTGTACCGTTTATTGTGGAGTCATAACTTTTGTTCTTCCAAGAAATTTATTGTTTTCTCAGAATTCGAATGTTTTCAAAAAATTTTAAAGATCGCAAAAGGACTAAAAAGGTTTCTTTCTCTTATTTTAAAAATTTTAAATTATGTTTCAAATGTAAATATAAATGTAAAAGTTTAAATTTAGAAGATTGTACACAATCCTTTATCTCACGAATAAAGTTTATATTATTTTAAACAAAATTTCTCGTTTTGATGATATTTTATCTTGTATGATTTTAAATACTGTTCCTTCACTATTTTATAAAAAATATAACATTTACTCAAAATCTAAGATAAAACATATGTTCAATGTATTGCTAACTACAGAATATATTAATTTATACTATAAAAAATGTTGAAATGATCAATTTTTATAAAGGGTGTTTTTTTAAGCCCGATAGAACTTGAAATTGTAAAAAATAACACAAAAAATTAAATTGTAATCAAAATTTCTTTTTTATTCGAAGGATCAATACGTGACATAACCATTTGAAAATGATTTCGGGCATATAAGCACCGCGGCTGTTCTTGACGAAGCACATTCTGGACGTCCAATTTTGGGCCACTTTTTCGAGCACTGCTGGGCGTATGTCACGAATAACACGAACAATGCTGTCCTCCAAGGCGTCAATTGTTGCTGGTTTATCAGCATAAACCAGTGACTTCACGTAGCCCCACAGGAAATAGTCGAGTGGTGTCAAATCGCACGACCTTGGAGGCCAATTGACAGGTCCATTTCTCGAAATCAGCTTATCGCCAAATTTTGATTTCAATAAGTCGATGGTTGCGTTCGCTGTATGGCACGTAGCGCCATCCTGTTGAAACCACATCTCGTCCGGATCAATGTCATCCATATTTTCAAACAAAAAATCATTGATCATGGTGCGGTAATGATCTCCATTGACCGTAACGCGAGCTCCGGCCTCATTTTTGAAGAAATAAGGTCCGATGATGCCACCAGCGTGAAAACCGCACCAAACGGTGCATTTTTCTGCATGTAATGGAGTCTGTAGGGTCTGTTGTGGATTGGTCTCACTCCATATGCGGCAATTTTGCTTATTAACAAACCCGTTAAGCCAAAAATGCGCCTCATCGCTGAACACAATTTTGCGATAAAACAACGGGTCAGTTGCCAACTGCTCTAGAGCCCAATCGGCGAAAGAACGACGCATATAATGGTCTCGTGGCTTCAATTCCTGCACCAGCTGGATCTTATACGGGTGTAGGCCGAGATCTTTGCGCAAAATTTTCCACGTAGTGGACGGACAGAGCCCCAAATCCTGCGACCGACGACGAATTGATAAATTTGGATCTTCTTCCACACTTTCGTTTACAGCGGCGATATTCTCTTCAGTACGCACATTCCTTCGACGTGTAGCTGTTATTGCATCCTCTAGAGAGTATGTGGTACGAAATCTATCGACAGTTCGACGAATGGCTTGTTCAGATGCACGATTATGTACGTCATAAAAATGACGAAGTCGTCTATAAGTTGCGCGAATCGACGATTGATTTTCAAAGTAAATTTGGATAATTTCGTAGCGTTGTTCAAGCGAGAGTCTATTCATGATGATTTGTCAGAGTATACTGAAACAAATAAAAAAAAATGTTTCATCAAAATTTCATTTTTTGTGTTACTTTTTACAATTTAAAGTTCTATCTAGCTTAAAAAAACACCTTTTATATTCAATAGCTAGCCGAAGGGCTTTTTTGCTTATCTACATAATAAAATAGGGAATGTAGTTTTAAAGTTTTAAATCAAGCATCTTGAAACATACAAAAAGTATATACATATTAGTATCGCCGTATATATTTAAAATTTTGATTTCACTTGCTTTTTTTAAAAATAAAAAAATATTATTATAAATATATTATTATTATTATTTATTAGCGAAATTAATTTTTGTTAATAACTAACTCTAATCAAATTTTTGGCCTTCAACATAAGTAAAAATATATTGTTGGCGAAAACTTGTGCGGTGCAAAACAAAATTAATGACGAAATATCAAACTTTCAGGTGAAGTGCAGTGCTAACGCGAAGCAACAATAATAATTTATTCGATATATCGTTTTTAAAACTAGTTATGAAATTGTTGTTAAATATATATAATAGTTGTTGTTTTTTCTATAACGCTTGCTACTAATAGGTGTTTAAAAGAACTGCTAAAATATTAATGAAACTATTTAACTTTGTACCACTAAACATTCTATTTTATTAATTAAAATTCATCAGCTCATATATTACTTGTAAACCTAAAATGGCCTTTCTTGGCTTGTTTCATTTAGTGACGTGAGAACAGTTAAGGTTTCATGTTACTTTTACTGATCATGCTACTTTCCTATTGAGATTAATTAAAAAATATTGTTACGTTTATACCTTTTATAAACGTTTATTGCAAAATAATTAACACCAGTTTTAGAGTTTTTAAATAATAACAATTTTATTATTTACTTTTACTACACAAAGTTGACACAAAACAATTTACTTAAAACTGCACGTCTTCACTGTAGAGGTTTAATTTACTGATTTATACTTGTCCAATTAGATTCTAGAAGATGTAAGAATTTTCTACTCTCTTTGTGTGTATTTTGTTGTTGTAGGGTGTTTATTCATTTTATATGCGCCTGCTTGCCTGTGTGTATAGTTGTTTTTGTTTTTATGCTGATAAGGTTTCTACTTGGGATTTATTTCAATACATTTGTTGTTGCTTTTGTAAAAAAAAGGGTTTCTTAGAAAACTACGCCGATGATAAACAACTGTATATTTATTGTTGTAAAATTAATTTTTGTCTTGCGCGTTTAAAATGATAAGCAGCATGCCAGGCAGTTAGTAAAAACATATCAAATTGTAGTTGTGTGTGTGTGTATAAACTTCTACGCAGTTTGTAACCAGTAGTTTTCCATATTGCTTAATTGTTTTTATTTTAAATTTAAGCAAGACATATTCGTAACACTGCCGCCCGCTTAAGCCTTTTCGTCCCGAATAGGCTCAATATTCCCTCGGCCACACTTGGCCAGTCGCTCCAGGTGGACCACCTTCATCTTAGACCTCGGACTTTGATATTTCTGTATCCGATAAACCACGTCGTTCAACTTCTTGATCACCTTGTATGGTCCTTCCCAGTGGGTTTGCAGTTTGGGAGACAGTCCTTTTTTTCGTTGTGGGTTATATAGTAGAACCAGTTGTTCTTTTGTAAATCCTTCCGTATTTGCTGCTCGATCATATCTGGGTTTCATTTTGTCGCTGGACATTTTGATGCGATTGCGGACAAACTCATGGAGCTCGTGCAGGTCTTCTTGTATCTGAGGAACATTTTCATCATCGCCGTTTGCAGGAATCGGTTTAACGCCAAATTCTAAGTCAGCTGGTAGTTTTAGCTCTCTCCCAAACACGACTTTTGCAGGACTACATGATGTTGAATCGTGGATAGCTGATCGGTATGCCAGAAGAAACTTTGGTACATGCTCGTCCCAATCCTTTTGATGTGTACTGACTACTTTTCTGAGATATTCTTCCAGGGTGCGGTTGAATCTTTCTACCATGCCATCTGACTGCGGATGCAGTGGTGTCGTTCTCGTCTTTTTGATTCCATAAATATCGCACATTTCCTTGAATATGGCCGACTCAAAATTTCGTCCCTGATCGGAATGAAGTTCTGTTGGGACACCGTATCGACACACCCAATTGTTCACAAATTCATCTACAACCGTTTTAGACTCTTGGTTCGGAATGGGATACGCATCGGGCCATTTGCTGAAATAATCCATTACTACTAGCAGATACCGATTTCCAGCATTACTGACAGGGAATGGGCCTGCGATATCCATTGCTATCCGCTCAAAAGGGGTGCCTGCGTTGTATTGTTGTAGTTTGCCGCGACTTTTCCTTGTTGGACCCTTGGCCGCAATACACTGCTCGCAATTAGCTATCCATTCGGCTACAGATTGTGGGCAGCCTACCCAGTAAAATCGCTATTTTATCTTTTCTAGCGTTTTTGTTACACCCAGATGGCCGCCGCTAAGACCATTATGAAACTGCTGCATTACATCTTTTATCCGGGAACTTGGCACGACGATTAAATCCGTTGTAGTTTTTCCATCTGCGCTTTCCCAATTTCGATATAAGCAACCATTTACCACTTTAAGGCTATTCCACTGAGCCCAGTATGATTTTGCCAGCGGGCTTTCTGCCGAAATTTTGTTACGGTCCGGTCTTATGTTCTCTAGCTTGGCCGATATAATTTTTGACAAAATAGGATCCTCCTTTTGGGCCTTAGACCAATCTTCTCCTGTACCAATTTGGATTCGCCTCACATCGATGATGGACTCTTTTCCTCGGCTTTTGTACAGTGCCTGCATTCTACGTTACACGGGCGTCTTGACAGGGCATCTGCATTATTGTGTTTTCCGCCTTTCCTGCGCACAATGCTGAAGTCATAGCTCTGCAGACGTTCAATCCAGCGTGCAAGCTGCCCTTCGGGGTTTTTAAACTGCAGCAACCACCGTAATGCGGAGTGATCCGTCCTTATGGTAAAGTGTTGGCCGTATAAATATTTGTGGTAATGTTTAACACACTCTAGTACGGCTAAAAGCTCCCGTCGTGTTACGCAATAATTCTTTTCGGGCTTGGACAATACTCTGCTATAGTAACCAATAACTTTTTCCATCCCATTAATCGCCTGAGAAAGCACTCCTCCTATTCCGCAGCCGCTTGCGTCTGTATCCAATATAAATTCATGTCCAGCTATCGGATAGGCGAGGACTGGTGCTGTACACAAAAGCTCCTTTAGCCTTTGAAACGCCTCTTCAGCTGCCCCACTCCAGTGGTATGGTTGTGATTTTCTGGTCAACTCATGCAAGCTGGCAGCCACTTGAGCAAAGTTCGGCACGAATCGCCTGTAGTATGTGCAAAGCCCTAAGAAACTACGTAGCTCATGAAGATTTTGTGGACGAGGCCAATTCTTTACTGCCAATATTTTATCCTCGTCAGTTGATACGCCTTCTGCTGTTACACGATGCCCCAAGTATTTAACCTCCTTTTAAAACAGCGCACATTTCCTAACACTTAATTTAAGTCCTGCGGCCGCTATACGCTTGAGAACTTCATCCAGGTTTTTGAGATGTTCCTCAAAGGTCTTTCCCATCACGATTATATCATCCAGATACACCAAACAGGTCTTCCAGTTAAGCCCCTTGAGTACGCGTTCCATTAAGCGCTCAAAAGTAGCTGGAGCATTGCAGAGCCCAAACGGCATCACTTTAAACTGCCACAATCCATTGCTCGCGCTGAAGGCAGTTTTCTCCTTGTCTTTATCGGCTATCTCAACTTGCCAGTAACCACTCTGCAAGTCTAAGGTAGAGAACCATTTCGTTTCGGACAACGTGTCTAAGGTGTCGTCAATTCTGGGTAGCGGATAACTGTCTTTCTTTGTGACATCATTAAGTTTTCTATAGTCCACGCAAAATCTAGTGCTGCCATCTTTCTTCTTTACTAGCACTATCGGCGAGCTCCATGGACTCGAAGATGGCTCAATCACTCCGTTCCGCTCCATTTCGTTAATCAGTTCTTTGACCTCGTTTCGTTTTGCAAGGGGAACACTTCTGGGTGCTTGTTTTATGGGCCTCGCTTCGCCGGTATTTATTTCATGGCTTTTGCTATTTAGGGCAAAGACGGCGGTATGTTTTCTTAGCAACTGCTTCGCTTTATTTCTGTCGGGTGCTTTTAGTCCTGCTACCCATTTATTCACCTGCTCTGTTAGCAAATCCCGCTCTTTAGCTGTCATTTTGGGGCATTCTGGATATGTCGCACAATTAATTACGGCTCCTGCCGGCCCACATCGACCAATTTCAGCATTTTCGCCAATTGTCTTCTCGCTGCTAGACAGATTTAGTAGTCTCACAGGAACTTTCCCATTGTTGCAGCTTTTTACGAGAGCTTTAGCTGTTATCACATTATTCCTTACGTCATCTGGTTCTACCACCCACAACCGGTTATCCACACAATCTGCCTCCACACGTGCCCAAACTATAGTTTCCGCCAGAGGTGGTAGTTTTCGGCGGTCGATCGCAAATAGTTTCCTTACTGCGTCCCTGCTCTCATATCCAACATTTAAGGGGATCTCTACGTTGCGCCAGATCATTATCTGCTGTCCCATGTCCAGATTAATACCGTGAGCTATCATGAAGTCTGCTCCGATAATAACTTCATCCACTATATCAGCGACAACAAATACGTGATCTGCGCTGATGTTTTTGATAGTCAAACGTACCCTGGCTCTTCCATAGACGATAGCTGAATCCCCAGTTGCCGTGCGCAGTTGCACATTCTTTAACGGTTCCACTGCCCCTTTAACTAAATCGGGCCTTATTACGGACTGAGATGCTCCTGTGTCTATGGTGAGGACTTGCTTCTTTCAATTGATCAATCCGCAGACAGTAAGGTTATTATTTTTCTGTTGCATGATGGAAATGTAGACTACGGGGCCATCGGTTGTGGGAGCTAGCTCTTGCCCCTCAGTGCTAGCTCGTTTTAGTTTAACGGTGACTCGTGCGATTTGGTGTTGTTTGCCCGTTTGTTTTCCCTTGGAGGTGAAGCAGATCTTGACCTTTTCTTAGCAGATCTGCAGTTGCGCTGAAAATGTCCGACCTTACCGCAGTTAAAGCATTTTGCACGCGACTTACTTCTTTCTTCAAGTATTTGTTCAATCATGTCTTTCATCTCGCTTCTCTTGTCTCCGTAACTTTCCGTATCAGCCTCAAGACGTCGTACCTTGTAGACTTGTGGCTTCGAGATAACTTTGGCGGTCTCCTGGGCCAGCGCGTACGAGATTGTTTCGGTGAAGGATGCTTTTTGCGCTGCACAAACTGCATATTTAATATCTGGATCTCTTATGCCATTCACAAATGCTTTTATTTTGAACTGATCCAGGAATGGATGATGTTCACCTGGATAAGTAAGCTGCACCAAACGCTCAATCTCCATGGCAAAATCTTGCAGCGTCTCATTTGCCTTCTGCACCCTGCCTTGTAATTCCATTCTGTACAGTTCTATCTTATGCTCGCCGCCATTTTTGCGTTGTAAGGCCACCATTATGTCCTCATAATTATTCCTGCAGGCTCCTGGTAGGCTTTCAAGGATTTCGGCAGCTGCACCTTTTAAGGTCAGAATTAGCTCTATAGCTTTTTCTTCATTGTTCCAACTATTTTTGCTGGCCACTGTTTCGAACTGAAACTTGAATACATTAAACGGTGCGCTACCGTCATAGCTCGGGGTGTTTATCCTGCTGGAGTGCTCAGAGACAACTCTCACCGGTCCTTCTCGAATATGGAGGTCATCCATTTTCGTCTTTAGTTCATGCAATTCTCCGTCCACTTTTCTCTCCAGGCCTGACAATTTTTGGTCAAATTCGCTGACTTTCTGTTCCACAGCTTCCACTCGTTTGCCAAATATTTCTGAAATTTCCATAAATTTCTTGTTTACCTCACAAACGAGTTTTTCTCCGTTGGCTCTAGAGCTTTCTTGAATTGCATCGATTTTCGCACTGTTGGCTCTAGAACTTTCTTGAATGGCATCGATTTTCGCACTGTTGGCTCTAGAACTTTCTTGAATGGCATCGATTTTCGCACTGCTGACTCTAGAGGTTTCCTTGATGACATCTAGAAGTTTGTCATTTGTGGCACTGTTGATTCTAGAGCTTTCTTGAATGACACCTAGAAGTTTGTCATTTATGGCATCAATTTTCGCACTGCTGGCTCTAGAGCTTTCTTGAATTGCATCCATTTTCGCCATCATAGCCGCAAGTATTAAATCCAAACTAGCATTGGTGTTTGCTGATGGATTACATACCTCAACCGCTTCTTTGTCTTCGAATTCATATGTCCCAATATCGATGTTTCGCTGGTTGAATTCATCAATCAACCTCCGTTGCAATTCCGCTTAACTTCCCGTTGTTGGCAGATTCAACTTATTCAGCTCCTTCTTTAGCTGCTCAACTTTCAGCTCTTGCAGCTTGATTGTAGTTGATTTATTTTTTTTTTTGCAATTTCACTTCTGACACTAGTTGTTACGTTTATACCTTTTATAAACGTTTTATTGTGAGTTCTTTATTGCAAAAGAATTAACACCAGTCTTTAGAGTTTTTAAATAATAACAATTTTATTATTTACTTTTACTACACAAAGTTGACACAAAACAATTTACTTAAAACTGCACGTCTTCACTGTAAAGGTTTAATTTACTGATTGAATGTCCACTCAGACGCTTCCCCTATTTATACTTGTCCAATAAGATTCTAGAAGATGTAAGAATCTTCTACTCTCTTTGTGTGTATTTTGTTGTTGTAGGTTGTTTATTCATTTTATATGCGCCTGCTTGCCTGTGTGTATAGTTGTTTTTGTTTTTATGCTGATAAGGTTTCTGCTTGGGATTTATTTCAATACATTTGTTGTTGCTTTTGTACAAAAAAGGGTTTCTTAGAAAACTACGCCGATGATAAACAACTGTATATTTATTGTTGTAAAATTAGTTTTTGTCTTGCGCGTTTAAAATGATAAGCAGCATGCCAGGCAGTTAGTAAAAGCATATCAAATTGTAGTTGTGTGTGTGTGTGTGTGTGTGTGTGTGTGTATAAACTTCTACGCAGTTTGTAACCAGTAGTTTTCCATATTGCTTAATTGTTTTTATTTTAAACTTAAGCAAGACATATTCGTAACAATATATTTCACTCGGTCGGCATTGAATTTATTAAAGTAGACCTAAACAATGTGCATTAGAGATGAACGATATCTCAGTATTATTTTTTTGCTTTGTTGCCTTGACCTAGAAAAACAAAACTGATGGTTTTTCCAACACGGGAACAGGCGGCATAAAATTTACATTTCCAAAACATGGATTTTCCAGGTTAATGTCGCAAGTACTCAATGACTTTCCTTGTGATTTGTTCATTGTCATTGCGAATGCAAGCCTCACCGGTAACTTCATGCTTTTGAATTTAAATGCATGTCATTCGGAATTTTTGGAATTCGTAGTGTCAAGACATTTTCTTCTCTTTCCCTTAAGAATTGTTGCTTCGATGACTTATTTTTTATCACGGCCAACTGAGTGCCAGTGCAAAGACGTGCTTTTAATATTACTTATCCGAATTTTAGTCGTAGATTGTGTGGCAATCTGAATAATTCCAGCATGTTCAAAAGCTCTGTTGAAAATTCTTGATATGTAGAAAAGTCCAGCGACTTATACGTCATCAAATTTCTAGCAATTTCACTTCTTCACTACCAACAAACAAAAAATATATCTATATTAATTATGCCGAAAAAGTGGTCGTGAAAATGACGTGTTCAATTTTCCAAACTTAAGACGTTATTCGTAATAAGTTTGAGCGGAATCTATAAAAAAAATTTAATTCCATAGTAAAACGCTATTTTTTCCAAATTTTAAAATTTTCTTTTTTTCTATAAAATCCTGTTTTACCACACACATTTAAAAAAGTTAGTAATTTAAAATCGGGCAATTGTATTTAAAATGTAGTTGCATTGACGAATGAATAACGGATTTGCGAACAAAGAAGGTTGTTCGAATGTAGTGTATTTTATATTATTTCATGCTAATAACCCAAATGATATTTTTAGAAGAGTTCCTATCGCTATTTCGTTGATTGTTTAACTCAACACGTCAGAGACCTTAAACCACATTTTCGATACGATGATGTTGCGTTCGTCAAACATAATAAGGGTGAATAAGTAATAGTCACAAGTTGCTAAGCAGAAACCTGTTTAAATGAAAATTTTTTGGTGACATTACACTAAGAATATTTTTGTTTGCAATAATGAATATGAATCTTTAATTCATATTCGCAATTATTCTGACATCGTCGTCGATTTTGAGACAACATCACTTTAACACAACATCAATACTAATTTGGTATTCCCTAACAGTCTAATGACGACGTTGCCAGTTCATCGATCATTTTCATAAAATATAACACACATATCTAATATTTGAGTCAGCTGGTTCATTTGTGTACTATTTTTGATAAAATTGTTGTGAAAAAAACAAACTGTGTGAAACAAAAAATAAAATAAAATCTGTATTAAATTGAACGTAAAATAAATGTTCAGCACATTGTGTTTTACCACCTTTTCTTTTACTCTTAATTTTAAGGTGCGCCAAATCTCTAAAAAGAATTTTGTCAAGCATGTATTTGTAAGGAACTACATATTATACCTTTAGCCATCCATCACTCATTCTTTTCGGTGGGCCAAGGCCGTTTAGAGCATTCGCAACACTTTCTCATCGTTCCTTAAAATTATTAGAAACAATGCCTCTTCGAAATCCCCTGGCAAGTAATGGATTTTTCTCAATCCTTCCACTAATTTTTCGCATTAGTTGGCGTTGGTAATTTTAATTTTTAAATTTTCTATTATATTTGTTTTTTTATATTTTATTTTGTAATTTTAGTTTATTTAATCTTTTAAAATTTTTGTTTCTAACAGCACGACTTCAAAATCACAGACGACAATATCAACGGCAATTTAAAGTAACATCAACGTCAAATTTTCTTACAGAATACATATGTTGCCAGTCATCAATAAATGGCCATATTGCCAACGGGAATACGGATTTACAACAAACGATAAAAAACGACATCGTCTTGTATTGCTGTCCTAAACAGAATAAGGGTGATTGTTTTAGTAAAAAAAATACAAAAACGTTTAATATTAAATCATTTGCGTTAAAGAATAACTGATTGGACAAATGTGCAGATAAAACTGTTTATATTTTATCTGTTTTGCTTCTTATGTGGAGAGTTTCTTATACATGTATATTGTATACGAGAGTTCAACTCAGAAGACTTAAACAAATTAAATACACGCATTGATGTAAGTTAACGATAATAATGTTAAGCATGTGCGTTGTCTAGACGATTTGTTGCAAGTGCGTTAATTTCAATTAATAAAATTATCGTTAACATTTGTAAGTGATAACCAAAAAAAACTTTAAACCAATTGCGGATTAAAATAGTTTTATTTAAAAAGACAAACAAAATTTTTTGTTTAATTGGCGACCAACGTGGGGTCACGCGGTTTCGAAAGTTAATTGACTTTACTTCACATAGATTTTATCCGGAATTAATACACATTCCACCACCACAACGATCAAAGAAATCATTTGACCAACTTCAAAGGCAGTCTCCCTTTCAAACATATAGAAGTAAAAATTACCAAAATCGGTGCTTTTACAAATAATAATTATCCACCTTCGAGACCAACATACAAAAGCCACCCGAACCAAATGGCATTGACCACAATATTAGGACATGCAATATTAACTTCATGGAAAGCAACCAACACCATAACACCCAAAAGCTCGAAAACAAAGCAGCAATTTTCATTTAAAAGCTGTAGCAAGAAATTCTGTAGTATTACTAGAAACAAATGACAACAGAAACCTAGGTTAGTACCAAGTTGCACTTGGTACGTTTAAAATTTACAAAACTTTTGTGCGTCTTATGACGAGGGGTGGGGGGAAGTAACAAAGAAAGCAAAAATTTGAGAGAGTAAAAGAAATCAAAAAGCAACAGACAATTTCATTCCAGTAATTGGAATTTTGATTCAATACTTTAAGTAAACAGCTGCGTTTTTTCAGTCAATAAAAAAAATATTTTAAAAACTAAAATATTTTCACCTATTAATAAACTTTGAATTAAAAACGCGGTTATTGGCGGTTTAATACGCGTACGTGTTGCAAAAAAACAAAACAAGAAATAGACTTTAAATAAAAAAAAAACATTTAAAATGAGTGAGCTTAAGTAAGCTTTATACTCAAAATCAAAAAAAGACAATAATATTTTTAATAACAAAAATAATAATAAAAGAAAGAGTGATGTCTGATTGTACTCTGTATCAAAATACTTAAAAAACAATTATTTGTCAATTCTTGAAAATGGCGAAAATTGCGACAATGATTTAATTAAGAAATTTGAGCAATATGTACAAAATAAAGAATGTAGTTGCACACAACACTGCAATTTGAAAAAATAGTGAAGAATGTGAGGAAAGAAGAGGTCATAAAAATTTCATTTAATGAAAGTCATTCTATTAATTTATTTCCCAATGGGTTATTTGGACTATTTTTCCAGTCTATCCAATATCTTTACAATCCAATTATACAGCAGGGAAAATGCAATAATTTTTACAAGGAATTATAGAAACTTTTCAAAATCTAAACTTAGCAAATTTAAACAATTATATTCTAGCAAGGGATCTAAATTGTAAGCAAACGTAGGAAAACTATTTTACAAATGAAAAAGACTTGCTAACTATCATATGGGCACTGCAAAGCTAAAAAATTACATTTACGGTATAACAGACTTAACCATTTATACAGACCACCAACCTTTTAACCCACTCTGTTTCCATAAATAATCCAAAATTGAAACGTTGGAAACGAAAATCAAATACTTCGGAGCAAAACTTGCATACAAGTTCGGACAACATAATGTGATAGCCGATGTCTTGTCAAGACAGCAAATAAATACTTAATCCATTGACACTACCCATTCCGCCTAAAGTTCGCATACAGAACAAATTAAACAAGTAGCACGACCAATGAATACATATGGCATTCAAATCAAATTTGTACCCAACAAAAGAATTAATGAAATAAAAACACGTAGGGCATTCACAGACAAGGTTAGACATACCGTAAATTTCACTAGTGAAGAAAACTTAATAATGGAACTAAAAAAGATATTGGAACCAAACAAAGTGACAGGAATCACACTTTAAGAGAAACTGTTTATGTATTAAGCCCCATTATAACTAACACATTTACCGGTGCAAATTTCGTGTATACACCAGCAAAATTTATCGACGTTTGAGAATAAGGTATGTATGTCAATAAATAATTAAAAAGACACATAATAGAGCGCACAGAGGTTACAAAAACAACATGAAAGAGATATTCGAAACTAATTATTGGCCAGAGATAAAACAATAGTATAATGCATTTAATAAACGGTGTACACCCTGTTTATATGGCAAATATGAAAGAAACCCCACAAAAGAACCAGTAGGAGAATTCGACACACCAGCAGAACCCGGAAAATACATACATATGGATAATTATTTTAATGGCAAAAAACATTTCGCTATCTACAAATTCATAATATATGTTAAGAGAAGGCATGTCTGACAAAATTGAGGAAGATACACAAAGAAATATCCAACCTGCATACGAAGTCTTTATGCACCAGCAGTAAACATGATGTGTTAAAACGATGGAATAAAAAAGATAGTCTATAGATCGACTTCAAACGGGCAAGTCCGAGTTAGCAAGAATAATCAAAATACAAAACGAAACAACAATAACTACGGAAATTTATAAAATCATAAGGGAATTAAATCACATCATACATACGGTCACAGGACAAAAAACGGTTGACATTCTATTTAATAAAATAAAATATATTATGAAAAAACTCTTGGAAGATTAAACCAAGGCACTAAATATCGAACTTTTCAACCAGATGAACAAATTCTCGTAAAAATAAAAGACAAAAAAAACATTAAATACGTAGTAAAGCAAGACTGCCAGGTCACTGGAAGGGGTATAATTGTACACAAGGATAATTTTAAAAAGATGATCCTCTTCCTGACGTTAGCCACAGGCCATATATATGCTCATTAGAACGGATGATGTACTTATATTTAACGAAATTTCATATTTTTTCCACGTAGCTAATCATCCATTAAACCAACTAATATAACTACGAAAGATTACAATACCACACACCAACAACGAACATAAAAGACTTTTTAGTATCAGCATTAAAATGCATCACAGGGAATCTGTACCATAATGATTTCATCAATAGGAAAACAGCAATAAACTCCTTAATAAACATAAGCCCCTAAATATTTGCTTAAAGTAAGAAATAATATAAAAAAAAAGAAGAAAAACTAAATTTTTATATAAATTTTTACATCGAAAATAATTAATAAATTTTGAAAAGAAATAAGTAATTTATAATTATTCGGATTTATTTTCAATATAAGCAATTTTATTTCGTGCTTGATTCCTTTAAATAAATATTTCATGATATTCTCACAAAATATTTATTACAAAAATTTTTATTAAAAAATAAACATTTTATGATATTCTCATAAAACATTTATTAAAAAAAAAATTAAAAATATTTGAAATGTATTGTAATGGGGGAGAGCACATCCATATTGCAATTTCACTATTGCTCAAGTAGCTAATCAATGAATTTTACCCCAATATTGTATAGAAAAAACCTAAGAGTCTTATATCCAAAGCCAAACTGATTTTATGAGAATTTTTTCATAAAATCAACATAGCATAGACAGCAAGACTCAAAGACACTTCCATACAAACACTACAAAACATTTCAAAAACAACAACCAAACAACATAATACAAAAAACATTGTTTATTTTCAATCATTTCTACATAAGGGTTGCCATTGGAAACCATTCATATGCAATTTGAAAATTCAAGAAAAATAAAAAGCATTTGTAAATAATTTTACAAAATTCCAAAAAAGCAACGAGCACATGCAATGGAAATAAGTAATTTATAATTATTCGGAATCTTTTTCAATATAAGCGCAATTTTATTTCCAATGGCAACCCTTATGTAGAAATGATTGAAAATAAACAATGTTTTTTGTTGTTTTTGAAATGTTTTCTGGTGCTCATCAGTCATAGTAATTAGCTTATCCCATATTTGTAATAGCTATCCCATATTAATCAAGCACTGTAAAACTTTAAAACCACACCTATGAAAATTCAAGCGGATGAACAAATCGCCCAATGTAATAAGTTTTGTTTTCGTTAAATCAGAACTAGGAAATTAAGTCATGGCGTGGAGGAGAGAAGGAGTAGTGTTTGTGAACATTCGATTTGAATTTTCCTATATTGAAAGTGACAAGAAAGACCTCTGGAGGGAGTTGATTCCACATTTTAACTGTCATGTTAATAAACGAATTCTCCTTGTAAAGCGTAGTGCGATTCACTAGCCAATAGACCACAAATGAATGCGCTCTCAACGAAAATCGAGTCAAAGGCAAAAACGTGCGAGTAACGGGAACATGGAGTAGATAACAGTTGGGTTCAGGAATGGCAGTTAGCGGTTCACCTACAATAAAATAAGATGGAGTTAAAGGATTTCAATCATCAGTATAACACAAAGTGATCTACTATTAAGTATGTAAGTAAGTATTAAGTAGTTCCAACACTTGCGTAGAATTATAGACAAAATTTCTTCTGTACGATGTGCAACAAAAACCTTCCATGTTCTTGATGGTGATGAGAGCCAATGTAACACTGTTTGTGAATCGGCATAAAGTTTTGTTGATTCAATGTTTAAAGATTCTTTCACAGTAGACTAAAGATGACATAATAGCGCAGCAGCACACAACTCCATTCGTGGAATAGATACAACCTTTAGTGGCGCCACTTTTAGCTTTGTTGTTTTGATCTCGAAAGACGCAGTAGATTACGGCAGCATGAGCTAAACTCTGGCCGCGAGAACAATGGATTTCAACATCTGAATTTAAAAACAGTTGACGCGGAATTACAATTTTTCAAAATAAATAATTGAATCTCATCAGCCCAAGCAATTTTAATCAACCATAATCTTTGAAGCAATATTTTTATAAATATTGTTGATGGTGCTAAAAATCCAAAAATTTCGAAAATATGAGCAATATCGGATAAAATTTTACATTTTGTTACCACAGTGGCACATTTGAAGAGATAGTGGTAAAAAATCTTAAAAAAAAATTTTTTTTGGGTCACCGATTTAATTGTTGTTTTTTTTTTTTTATATATGAAAGTAAACACAAGAACGCGCTTTTTTAAGAGAAGCTGAAATTATATATTTTTGGAAAATTTTTTTTCTTCACACAATACGATTTCTTAACTTATGAAATAACTGAAAAAATCGTACATTACTTTGCTCGGTTCCCAGATTTGGGCATTCTAATAAAGATCTAAAATATACCCAAATCTCGATGTTCATTGGAACGCGATTTTTTTTCTGCGAAACACTTCGTAAAATGCCTTGTAACTTGTTATAGTACATACTTTGAGCTGTTATTATATGCGCATTTTTTTAATTTAAATTTGCGTCTCTAGGAACTACAATGATTTTAGTGCTTGCATGTCGAATATTTTATGTATGGGAGTGCGACATATCCACTATCCACATGTGTTTGTGTGTGTATTGCGTGTATGCTTTTCTTTTTTTCGAAGAATTTTTATTAATGAAAAAGGTATAATAAAAGACTGTTATTATAATGCGTTTTTGTAATTTAGGCCATTAAAAAAGGTACAGTGATATATAAGCGGGGTTGGAAACATGAGTTGTTGTATTTCGATTGATATATTCGACTTTTTATTGTAACTTTATTGTGTACACAGGTAGCTGCTGCTCATATAAAGGTTAAAATATGGCAGATGTGCTAAAAGACAAAATTAATAAAGACAATCAGTAGGTCCAAACGATGGATAAGTTCAGTTCAGTTATAACGATCTTGCTAAAATTTTATTTAAACAAAAAAACGAAAACGATGTTATATTACACATTTTTATACGCGATTAAATAAACGGTATAATGAATGTTATAGAAATAAGGAAAAAAATGTTTAACTGCAACAAACAATGGCTTACAAGCGAACTTGAATTTGAAAGCCAACCAATACCACCAAATATGGTCTGACCTGCCAGACCAGTTGAGGAGTGTAGTGAAAGTTCCCGAAGACGAAAGCTGCAAAGCATTCATTTTCTCAAGAAATAATTAGATAATTTTTTCCATCAACAAGGACTAACAAAAAAATAAAAAAAAAAATTATTATGTATTCGAGAGCTAAAAAACAAAAGTGAAACATTCAGCCTCCTTGAAGCCACAGACGGTAAACAAATTCAAATTTATTTAAATATTATAAAAGTTGAAAATGCGTTTTATGCTTTGTCTTTCGTACTTTTTCTTTAAACTTTTGTTGTAAGTTATATTTACAATTTATTTAAATTTTTTACATTTTATTGCAGTTATGTCTATATGATACCGTTGTAAAATTTTTTGTTATTTGGCTATTGTTATTACATTTACCAAAAACAGCATTATTTTCGCATTGCTCTAAAGTTAATCACTATCCTAATTTTGGAAATGTTTCAATTTTAAATTTAGAAAATAATTATAAACGTCGTTATATGTTAGAAATGTTACAAATAATTAAAGTACCATTAACGAAAAGAATAAATTTTAAAGCAGATACGGAGAATGTTGCACAAAATTATAGATATTTAGTGCATAAAATTATAAAACAAAACTCTGTATCTGCATAATATTAATAATTAATACTTTAATTTTTGTAACGTTTGGTCATTAAATTTATGTTTTTAAAATATATGTGTAAAATACTATTGTTTTGTAAATGTGTTATGTATTTTCAAAATTGTTTTTCATTTAAAAATTTTTTAGTATTGAAAATTTGTTTGTATGTATGTAAAACAAAAAATTTTTTCAATTTGTCGTTTTTTATTGTTTTTTGTTTGTTTTGTTTTTTGAAAAAAATTTTTGATTATTTTGGATTTGTTAATCAAAAAATTTTTTTAATTTGTTTGTTTATTATTATTTTTGTTTTTCCTGATGATGCCAACCAACGGTGTGGCGAAATATCGAAAAATTAATAAAAAATAAAAGTTTTTTAACATTTTTTTATTAAAATTGACCTAGTGCTTTAAATTAATTACTAAAAAATATTAAAAAAAAGGTAAAAAAAAAAAAATTATAACTATTATATTCAAAATTAGGTTATGTCTACAATAGCTGGATGTAAGAACTAAAATTGTTAGATTTAAGAATCATGCTGATAATGTTAGTTCAATTGTTTAATCAACAAATATGAAATACATAAGAAATATTTAGTTTTCTATTTATGTGCTTTTTATCTACTTGATAAACTGTATCGTTTATTTTACAATAAATGGTAGATCAAATTTTCCTTCTTTAAATTTATTAAATCATGAACACTAAATTATATTAAGAACACTGTTATATTGTTACGAAGACGATTTATTAAGTTTTAAAAGAAAATAATTAACAGTAAAAGAAACGTAAACAACCCACTGCCCATTTTACAAACTGCCTCGTTCCCCCCCTTGTTTTGTTATTTATTGAATCTTCAAAATATGAAATAACAACAAGTTGTCAAATCTTAAATCTAGAAATAATCGTTAAGCCCGACCAATGTCAGACATACACTTAGTGGCAGAAAATAAATGATGCTCATATATATTGTCATCCGTAGCATTGGCAACTAGATCCTTAGGGTCCCTCTTTTTTAGGCGAATGTGACCACTAAAGTTTAATATATTGCGAGCAAGTGGATTAGGATGGGTTTTTTAGTTTTGTTAGGTATTTTCCTGCGTATTTAGCTATTTCAGCAGTCACTAGTGGCATGTTTAAGTCCCGATGGATGTTAGAATTTTTGACGTACCATGGAGCTGATGTTACTAGGCGCAAAATTGTATTTTGTCTACGTTGGATCTTCTCCACATTAGAAGCTGATGCAGTGCCCCATAGCTGGATTCCATAGCACCATATTGGTTTCAAAAGAGACTTGTACAATAATAGTTTGCAATCCAGACCGAGGGTAGAATTCCTGCCAATGAGCCAATGTATCTGAGCCAATTTTAGCTTCATCTGAGTCAGCTTTGCTTCAATGTGATTCTTCCACGTAAGTCGTCGATCAAGATGTATACCAAGGTATTTCACATGCGAATCTTCCGGAACAATTTCGTTATTGATTCGAATGAGGGAACAAGTATCCCTTCGCAGTGTGAACGTATATGAACACACTTTTATTTGTTCACCTTTATTCTCATAATTTTAACCATGTTTCTAGCTGGCTAATATGCTCTTGAAGATTTTGAGATGCTTCGCGCGGGTTTTCGTGCATACTACGATAGGCTGTGTCATCAGCAAATGTAGATGTGTGAATAATACTACTCACAGGCATATCACAAGTAAAATTAAATATAAAACTGGACCAAGTGTACTGCCCTGTGGCACACCTGCGGCAATAGATTCGAGTGGACTCATGAAGTTTCCTTCTGTAACAGTAAACTTCCGGTCAATAATGTAACTTTCCAAAAGCTTCAGAATGTTGACTGGCAGATATGTTTTCAGTTTTAAAAGCAGTCCTTCATGCCACACTTTGTCAAAAGCCTGAGATACATCTATGAAAAGAACAGAACAAAAGTTGTTCAAATGTCTTTATGATGACTTGAGCCAATCTTTGCGCTTGTTCAATGGTACTACGGTGACTTCTAAAACCAAATTGATGATCCGGAATGCACCCACTATTTGTTAGGATAGGCGACAATTAACTCATGAGGAGCTTTTCGAAAAGCTTTGACATTGTTGACAACAAACTAGTTGGCTTATATGACTCAGCCCTGGTAAGATCTTTTCCTGGTTTCGGAATCTTTTAGACTTTGGCAATCTTCCAATTTTGTGGATAATATTCAAGTCTTAAAATTGAATTGAATATAAATAGCAAAATTCTAACTGCAATAACAGGTAACTCAATCAGCATTCTGTTACTGATACCGTCGATACCCGGAGCCTTCTTCTCGTTAAGTTCACCGATGACTTTTTGTACATCACGCAATTCCAAGTTTAATGGTCGCGAAGGTAAGGCAACTACGTTCGGCAATTCAAGAACACCAGTACTTGTATTGGGGGTAAATACATTCCTTAAATGTTCACCAAATATTCTACCTTTTTCAGCATTAGTTCTTGCCCAACTTCCATTCAATGTGCGCAGAGGTGGTTTAAAATCAACGGCTCTTTTAAGATTTGTAGCAGCACGCCACAAACCATTCTCTTCTAACTCTTCTTTTTTCTCTTACTAAGCGCTCTATATCAGCACAATAAATTTTTTTTAAATCCAGTCTGCGGGTGAGTGGTTGTAGCATGTTCAGCAGCCTGTTTAAGTTGAATTCAACATCCTCGGGTGTTCGTAATCTTATATTTTCCGTGCAATGACTGCTTAGGTAACTTTTGAATTTCCGCCAATTAATACGATTGATAATCTGTACATTTGAGTGGGGTAAATCACTCTTTTGTATGTAACAGTAGTGGGAGAGTGATCGGACTAAGTCCCTAGAGATATCTTTCATGACGCCAAAATCTATAACATCAGGAATTTTATGTACATCTGTAGGCCAGTATGTGGGCTCCCGACTAGCGAAGACATCCAAGCCCATTTTTGAAATTACGTTGAACAACGCTCGACCCCTAGGCGTAATAAGGCGAGAACCCCAAAATGAGTCTCAGAGACCAGCATTACATCAATATTTCTTTCCGAGAAGAAATGCTCAAGCTCATTTTTATGTTGGCGAATGCCGTTTGCGTTCCAAAAACATAATCTTAAAGAATTCATGGCTTACTAACTAATACACATGTATGTATTCTGCATACGCAGCATTTCCTGCATCAAGCTAGTCATGTTCGTTGTAAAGCTATTTATGGTTTGCACCAAGTTGTCTATAGTAGCTTTCAGTCGACTGAAATTGATGCTAGAGTTCATATTAGATGAATTCTCTGGTGATAACAATTTTTGAGAGGGAGCAGAGTTACTCTTCAAAGCTTCAGCATACGAAAAGTGGGTACTGACTCGTTGGCCCACTTGTGGGTGAGTGGCAGGTTGAGAGTTTATAGTTTGGACAGGTACAATTTTTGATTTTTGTATGTCTGTTTAACAAACGAGTACACAGGGCAGCCTCTATAATTAACAGTATGATTGCCTCCACAATTACTACATTTTTTTTTTGTTTTAGGTCTTGTTTCGGCTTATTACAACTGGCTGTACCGTGTAATTCACCGCACGCTACACAAACTGTAGGTAGTTTGCAATACGTTTTTGTTTGGCCATATTCTTAGCAAGAAGATATTTTAAATCTTAAATTGGGTGGGTCTCATTCTTTTTCAATGTAATGTCATTCGGCTCCAATTCCACCCGAAACAGTTGTTGGGGGATCTTTTCCCTATTTATGATTATTTTTTTAATAAGAGCATTCGAATTTTTTTCTCTCACGTAAATTGGTGGAGGCTTAGAGGACTTTGACGAAGCTGTAGCTGGCTGGTCGGTTTTGTTTTGCAATATTGCAAAACGATTCTGGCGATTAATTGAACAACCACAATAACCACAACATGCTTATGGAAAATTTTTCCAAAGGAGTAAAAACAGAAAACAAAAACAACTAACACAGAACAAAACGAAACACTGTAGCGGAAGAACCCTAATAAAAATTATACATATTCACACATGCGATCACAACAAAAGATTTAACATAATTCAAATTTCTTAAGTGCAATGCACTGGCAATGCAGACATGATTGTTCTTGCTATATTTGGCATGCATACTATCATAATGATACTCAACACCCTGTTTATGTAATACTCCGTTACCATACATTCATATTTGTAACTTAATATAAACATGATCTCAACAATAAACTTCAGTTCATACTCAACTACCGTCTTGTTCATTACATGGTGTCAGAATAGTGGTTTTTATTAAAGAATGTCGCTAACGAACGAAACTGAGCAACAATCTTCTTCATTTGTTAAGCCTCCCAAACCTTTACAAATAACGGGAAACAATGCATCAACATCATGGAAAAATTGGCTACAACAATACAAATGGATTTCAATTGCAGCACAGTTGGATAAAAAATCAGCCGAAATCCAGGTGGCTACATTTATGTCATCATGGAGATGATGCTGTTAACATTTCTAATTCCTTTTCATTAAAACCCGACGAACAAAAAAATATAAGGATAGTTCAGCAGAAATTTGAGGAATATTTTGCACCCTGTACCAAAGTGAGGAAGAAACCTTTGAGGAATTTTTTACAAAAATAAAAAAACAATCGAGAAAATATGATTTTGGTAGTATTGAAGATTCTCTGTTGCGCGACAAAATTGTGGTAGGTATTGGAAACGACGCAGTTAGAGAAAAATTACTCTCAGAGGATGATATTAATCTGGAAAAAGCCATAAAAATCTGTAGAGCAAGTGAAATGGCTACACAACAACTCAAAGAATTGCATAAAAAATGATCTGAAAGTAGAAGCATTAAGAAAATATGCAAAACTAAAAGCTTTATATACAACAAATAAAAACAACGTATCATATTACGATTGCAAACGATGTGGAAAAAATCACGAAATCCGTAACTGTCCAGCATTTGACACCAAGTGTAAGAACTGTCAATGACACTACGCTAAATCCTGTTATAGAAACAAGCGCAGTGAAATGAAGCAAGTCAATTCGTTGCAGCAGAATCAACGTGCCGATGCTGATACCGACAGCGATTTATTCGTGTTAACTATCAAAATGTCAGAAACAAACAAAGATGAAAAAAACAATTGGAATGAAGAAATTGTCGTCGATAATAAAAATATTAAATTCAAGCTTGATACAGCAGCACAGTGCAACGTCATTCCTGTAAGTATGGTAACAATAAATTGATTGCATTTGGGGGAGCAAAAATAGACGTTCGTGGAGAATTAAATTTATTATACATTGTTCGAAATAAAAAATAGTTGACGATTTTCCAAATTTGGAGCCTCTGCTTGGCAAAAATAATTGCGAACGGTTTACTTTAATTCTACGTGTAAATAAACTAATAATAGATAATAAAATTTTTGATGGCCTAGGAAAAGTAAAAAATTTTGTTTATGATATCGACTTGGTGGATAATCCAACATTTGAACATTACGCTCCACGGCGCACACTGGGAATTTTTGTATGGAGGTGAGGAAAAAAATATATTTGTCAAAAAATGTATTGATTTCATCACAAATTTAGTTTTATTTATATAGTAATACACAAAAGTAATCAAAATAAAGAAAGTTAGAGAAATGTCGATCGCTACCTGCAATGTAAAAAGCCATAACTAACAAAAAAATGTTAATGATTTTTTTTTTAATTTTTAATTTATTATTCTAAAAGAGCCTTAACTTCATCGCTTATAACACTGTGCTTTCTCTGGCTAAATGAAGGCGTCAAATGTGAAATTATGGGATCTGATGTTACCAACGTTCTGTGCATAATATCTTCTTTCGTTGCAATTCTACTGCATTTTCTGGGGTGTCTAAGGCGATATTTTTTTGTCTTTGTTACGACTTTCCTAAGCATCTTCGGATAGTAGGCCTACAGGAAAAATACACTTTTCAATTATATCATTGCCATGAGTCCGAATTTTATGAAGTGTAGGTGGCGGATATTGTACCACTCGTACAGTGCAACAAACTCTTTTGCTGTCTCCAAACAAAAATCACCAAATTGTTTGGATCTACTACCTCGGCGATTGTTATAGTTTCGAGAATTATTGAAAACCTCTTGATTATGTTTTCATCTAGACCCGTGATTTCGAAAATCAATGCAAGATTCGTAAAGAATCTTCATGACGTATTTCCTGAATTTGTCGTACCAGAGCCTTACCTAACAGGTTGATAACCTGTATTTCAATTTTCTCTCTAAGTTTACGCTTTTTCAAACATTTTTGGGCTTCTTTTGAGTGGACTGTCCCACGTTTAAATTCAATATTATAAGCCACATGCAAAAGACACTCCATCAGCTTAATACACGCAGGAAATGGTAATATCAAATCGCTTGTTCATTTACGGGAATAGCTTAAACTATTTTGATTTTATTCATCTTGGATGTTGTGGCTCCACAAATGAAACAAGAAGATGCAGCTGGTGTTTCTGTTAGTGATTGTGCTGTCTTGCCGTCAATCATTGTAAAATATAATTCATGTTTTACTCTAAAGTTGCGATTTAGATATCGCATCACTCTTCTCTGTTCTTCTCGTATAACTTGAGGTGTCTCTTTAACGTATGCAAACTGTAGTGTTCTAAATACTGTATGGAAGAAGGTTAATTGTTGTTCCACACTAATTTATTTATGTGATCAGTTAATGATCACATTAGGTACAACTGATGTCGTATATAAACGAGAGCCAAAAATTTGTGCATATCTCGAGCAAATTTTTTAAATTCATACCTTTATTTAATTGTTCAATTCGTTCATCGATTTTCATGAGATATGTCTCATTTTATTCATAGGTTATACGACTTTACGTGATAAAAATAGAACTTTACACTTTTTTTACCGTTTTGGATTTTTTATGAATTAAAAAAAAAAACAACTCTACACTAAAAATATTTTCTTTTCTTCATACATTTATTTATAACTTCGAAACTGTTGCTTATGTAGCAAAACGTTATATACACTGATGAAAGTACTTATAATTCTTGATTTTTCTAAATTTGTTTAAGTAAAATCCGACTAGTGGCTCTTGAGTTATGTTAAACAAATGGGCCTTATCAGAATTGAGTTATGAATCAATCAGCTGAAAAATGTTGTAATGTGTAATGCAACCAATTAATAGGTGGCACCTGGTGGCACTTGAAACTGATTAAAAATGTAAATAGAGATATGAGGCAACATATTAGCGGTGATTTCCAACTGCAGGAAAGTAAAGCTAAACTTGCAGGTTCAAATGTTTGGAGAAAAAAGGAATTTTTTTATATGTTCATAAAAATAAGCAAACACAAAAAACGTAAGTTTCTGCAGAGTTCAAATGTTTGGAGAAAAAAGGAATTTTTTTATATGTTCATAAAAATAAGCAAACACAAAAAACGTAAGTTTCTGCAGAGTTTACTTTTTCAATTTTAGTATACTGAAATATCCTACTTTAAATAGAAAATAAAAAGAAAAACGTTAGCTCACATAATAAAATAATATTCGTTTTGAAATTCTTAGGTTTAAATTAAGTTGGTTCAGTAAAACACACAAATACTGAGCTTGGACGGTTATAAAAAAAAAACTAGCAGTCAGATCGGAGTAATTCTTTTTGATTTGATTGTACCATTTAGTCTAAAATTTCAAAATATCATTGCATATTGCATGAAGAGTATGTTGACAGTTTGACTTTTTTCCGCGAAATCCCCAGTGTGCGGCGCATACCACATGCCATTAAAAACTCTGTGAAAATGGAGATAGATCACATGGTAAAGCTTAAAGTCTTAACAAAAACAAATGAAATAACTCCCGCAGTGTCACCAATGGTTGTGGTTAAACAGAAAGGTAAGATACGCGTATGCGTCGATCCTACTGACATAAATAAAAATATTCATAGACGTTATCACCCTTTGAAAACAATTGATGAAATCACTGCAAATATTAAAAATTCTAAATGGTTTACATTACTAGATAATTTTAACAATGGCTAGTCCATGGGGCCGTTATTCATACCACCGTTTACCATTTGGTCTAGCATCAGCACCGGAGGTCTATCAACAATTAATGTCTCAATTATTAGAGAACACGCCTAATACTGAAGTATCGATAGATGTTATTTTAATTCATGCAGAAACAAAGGAACAACTTAAAAAACAAACAGAAAAAGTTATTTAAATTTTAATAGATTTAGGTTTGAAACTTAGTAAAGAAAAATGTGTTTTTAATGTTAATAAAGTAAAATTTTTAGGTCACATTTTAACGTCCAATGGCATAGCTGCTGATCCAGTTAAAATTGCACCAATTAACCAGCTTAAAAAACCAGAAAATCGTACTCAGCTTCAACGAATATTAGGAATGGCTACGTAGCTCTGTAAATTTATTTCCAATTTTTCCGATATAACTTCTCCCTTGCGTGATCTTCTAAAAAAGATGTTCAATGGTACTGGAAGTTTCACGAATTTGTGTACGGCAAAAAACTTTTAATTAAAACGACCACAAGCCCCTCGAAACGATTTTTAAAAAGCCACTTCACTCAGCATCTCAGAGATTACAAATCATTTTGCTACACGTTCTCCCATATTCTCCACACGTCATATACTGAGCACTGAGCAACAATCTTCTTCATTTGTTAAACCTCCCAAACCTTTACAAATAACGGGAAACAATGCATCATGGAAAAACTGGCAACAAAAATACAAATGGTTTTTAATTGCAACACAGTTGAATAAAAAATCAGCCGAAATCCAGGTGGCTACATTTGTATCATCAATTGGAGGAGATGCTGTCAACATTTTTAATTCCTTTTCAATAAAACCCGACGAACAAAAAGATATAACGATAATTCAGCAGAAATTCGAGGAATATTTTGCACCCTGTACCAAAGTGAGGGAGAAACCTTTGAGGAATTTTTTACAAAAATAAAAAACCAATCGAGAAAATGTGATTTTGGTAGGTATTGGAAACGACGCAGTTAGAGAAAAGTTACTCTCAGAGGATGATATTAATCTGGAAAGAGCCATAAAAATCTGTAGAGCAAGTGAAATGGCTACACAACAACTCAAAGAATTGCATAAAAAAATGATCTGAAAGTATAAGTATTAAATAAATATGCAAAACTAAAAACTTTAAATACAACAAATAAAAACTACGTGTCAACGATTGCAAACGATGTGGAAAAAATCACGAAATCCGTAACTGTCCAGCATTTAACACCAAGTGTAAGAACTGTCAACAAAGAGGACACTACGCTAAATTCTGTTATAGAAACAAACGCAGTGAAATGAAGCAAGTCAATTCGCAGAATCAACGTGCCGATGCTGATATCGATAACGATTTAATCGTTGTAACTATCAAAACGTCAGAAACAAACACAGACGAAAAAAACAATTGGTATTGTTACGTTTATACCTTTTATAAACGTTTTGTTGTGAGTTCTTTATTGCAAAATAATTAACACCAGTTTTCAGAGTTTTTAAATAATAACAATTTTATTATTTACTTTAAACTACATAAAGTTGGCACTACTTTACAATTCACTTATAGCCTGTTTCCACGACAGTTTGAATCTCGTGCTTCGCTCTCTGAAGCAAGTTTGTGAATCATGCTGTTTACACGACTCATTTATCTGCTTCGATTTGGCTGTTGTTATTAAACAGAAAAACATAAGTTGAAAAACAACAACAACAGTTGAAAAACAACAGAAGATAACCTTCTTGCCGCGATAGCATTAAGTATAATTTTTTTTCCTATCCATTTTTTTTTTTAATTTTATAAAATTAAAATTAATTAATTAAGTTTTAACTTTATTTTGTTTGTAAATTTTCTTTGTTTACAAAAACGTTTAGTTTTGATAACTAGTGCAGATAAACTTACGATAAAAATTAGGGAAGAGAGGATTTTTACTTGCTTCGCAACTAGCTTCAATATGAATCTACCAGCTTCGCTCTCAAAATTTTGTATGGCGAAGCAGGTTGATTCGCTTATAATTGGGGTGTGAAGCAAGAATAGAGAGCGAAGCAGGTGCCGTGGAAACACCATATTAAAACGCACGTCTTCACTGTAGAGGTTTAATTTACTGATTGATTATCCACTCAGACGCTTCCCCTATTTATACTTGTCCAATTAGATTCTAGAAGATGTAAGCATTTTCTACTCTCCTTGTGTGTATTTTGTTGTTGTAGGTTGTTTATTCATTTTATATGCGCCTGCTTGCCTGTGTGTATAGTTGTTTTTGTTTTTATGCTGATAAGGTTTCTGCTTGGGATTCATTTCAATACATTTGTTGTTGCTTTTGTAAAAAAAGGGTTTCTTAGAAAACTACGCCGATGATAAACAACTGTATATTTATTGTTGTAAAATTAGTTTTTGTCTTGCGCGTTTAAATGATAAGCAGCATGCCAGGCAGTTAGTAACTGGCATATCAAATTGTAGTTGTGTGTGTGTGTGTGTGTGTCTATAAACTTCTACGCAGTTTGTAACCAGTAGTTTTCCATACTGCTTAATTGTTTTATTTGAAATCTTAGGCAAGACATTTTCGTAACAGTATGAAGAAATTATCGTCGATAATAAAAATATTAAATTCAAGCTTGATACACCAGCACAGTGCAACGTCATTCCTGTAAGTATGGTAAATAAACATCAATTAACACATATGCGGCCGGTGAACAATACATTGATTGCATTTGGGGGAGCAAAAATAGACGTTCGCGGAGAATTAAATTTATTATGCATTGTTCGAAATAAAAAAATACAAAACGAAATTTTTGGCAAACAGAGATAACAAAATTTTTGATGGCCTGGGAGAAGTAAAAAATTTTGTTTATGATATCGACTTGGTGGATAATCCAACATTTGAACATTTCGCTCCACGGCGAATACCACATGCCATTAAAAACTCTGTGAAAAAGGAAATAGATAACATGGTAAAGCTTCAAGTCTTAACAAAAACGAATGAAATAACTCCCGCAGTGTCACCAATGGTTGTGGTTAAACAGAAAGGTAAGGTACGCGTACGCATTGATCCTAATGACATAAATAAGAATATTCATAGGCTTTATCACCCTTTGAAAACAATTGATGAAATCACTGCAAATATCAAAAATTCTAAATGGTTTACATTACTAGACTGTAAAAAAGGCTTTTTACAGATTGATGTTACTGAGCGTACAAAGAAAATTTTAACAATGGCTACTCCATGGGGCCGTTATTCATACCTGCGTTTACCATTTGGTCTAGCGTTAGCATCGGAGGCCTATCAACAATTAATGTCTCAATTATTAGAGAACACGCCTACTACTGAAGTATCGATGGATGATATTTTAATTAATGCAGAAAAAAGGAACAACTTGAAAAACAAACAGAAAAAGTTATTTAAATTTTAATAAATTCAGGTTTGAAACTTAATATACAACTGTGTTTTTAATGTAAATAAAATAAAATTTTTAGGTCACATTTTAACGTCCAATGGCATAGCTGCTGATCCAGATAAAATTGCAGCAATTAAACAGCTTAAAAGTCCAGAAAATCGTACTCAGCTTCAACGAATATTAGGAATGGCTACGTACCTCTGTAAATTTATTTACAATTTTTCCGATATAACTTCTCCCTTGCGTGATCTTCTAAAAAAGGTGTTCAATGGTACTGGTCGCCACAACATGAATTGCCGTTTAATAAGATAAAGAATGCGTTTTCATCTGCTCCCTTACTTCGGTATTACGATCAAACCTTGACGTTATATTTCAGGTAGATGCCAGTAAATCAAGCGTAGGTGCAGCTCTTCTACAGAATGAACAACCGGTAGCATATGCTTCAAGAGCTCTATCATGGTTTGACAAAGAAGAGAACATCGAATTTCATGTACTGTCAAAGTTTACTACGACAACAAAAGAAAAAATTAAAACCGAAACGTCTAATGACTCCAACTTAGAAATACTAAAGAAATTTATACTTAATGGATGGCCGTCACCTATAACTGATTTACAAACAGAATTAGAGAGTTTTGGAATTTTCGCGATGAACATACACATGATGATGGTATTCTATATAAATCCACAAAAACGGTAATACCAAAAACATTACAAAAAGAAATAATAGATAAAATTCATATTGGCCATTTAGGAATTCAAAGGTGTATTAGTGGAGCACGATCGGTCGTATTTGGATAGGAATGCTTACTGATATAAAAAATTGTGTGGAAAAATGTTCTATTTGCCAGTCGTACCAACTACCAAAACCGAAAGAACGATTGATTATAAAGTCTGTTCCCTCATTACCGTGGGAAATTGTGGCTACTGATTTATTTCATTTTAGAAACAATAATTACTTGTTAATCGTGGACAGCTATTCTGGGTTCTTGGACTTTGCTCTTCTGGAACAATCAACATCGTTCGAAGTAATTAAACAATTAAAAATATGGTTTGCCACGCATGGAATTCCCTTGATACTAGAATCTGACAATGGCCCACAATTCTCATCAAAAAAATTTGCCGACTTCTCAAAGACCTGGGACATTCAGCACCAAACATCAAGCCCATATTATTCCAGATCAAATGGATCAGCTGAAAGATACGTACAAACAGCAACGACGTTTACATTGCCCTTCTAAACTATAGAAATACACCATGATCTGAAGATTTGCAATCACCAAATCAAAGATTAATGAGTAGAATAAGACGAAGTACAATACCAACATCCAATGAGGTCCCAAAACCCAGATTAATACCTCAAGTACAAACAAACATAATTAAAACAAGAAATAAATATAAAAAAAATTTTGACACAAACACAAAAAATAACCAATTGATCCAACTAGGCGATAGAGTAAGAGTTCAACAAGAACAAAAAGCTAGTGAAGCTAGTGAATGTACTACTTCCTAACTTGTGGGAATACCACGTCTAATAATATACCAACAGTAAAAAAGTCGTCATTAAACCAAAGATTATAGAATTACAAAGATGTTGCACTGCCATACATTGTTTTGCCACTGCTAAATTATTGATAGGATTTTCTGAAAATCCTCTTGTGTACGACTAATGAGCGAAATCTCATCAACGGAGAGCAAATTACCAAAATAGAAATAAACTCTCAGCAAAAGCAATTTATACTTATGAACATTGTTTATGTGTGTATGTGTGTTTACGTTGTCAATATTATGCCCAACAAACAAAAAGGTTTGCTTTCAGATAAGTGCATATGAACTAATTAAAAATAATGTTATGTGATCAAGCCTTTTCTTAGTTCACTAGCATTAATTTCTTTTGACTTTGTAAACAAGAAAAACAAAACAATTATTCTAAACTTAGCCTTAAATTCTAAGCTAAAATTATATACTATAAACACGATTAGTAATAAATAATGTAAATCAACGTTGTTATATTGTGTTTGTTGGGCTCTACAAATTCGATTAGTATTATTGTATACAAAACTAATGGGATCTTCTGTCTTGCCGTAGCAAAACCATACAGGTTTTTTATTGTAAAAATAAAACAGCATCGACTGTCGACGAACTTTGGAAGCCTTATTAACCAATATTTTCATTAAGGCAGTATTTGCTACATTTGTTATTTTTTGTTCTTTTAGGAATATGATAAAAAAGTAAATGGTAAGCCCTTCTTCTGGTTAATTTATGTTTGATTTACCGTTATTTTACTGTAGCACTTGTTATACTGTATTATCACAGTGTAGGCTTAAAATTTTTATAAAATATTTTAGTGTCAAAGCTATAGTCTTCGGTGGTATTTGAAAAATAAAATATTTATCTACATTATACACGTACAAGTTAGGAAGAGTCAGGTAGATACAACGATTCTTAACTTGCATAGAGTTAACAACGTTCTTATGTATGAGCATGTTTTCTGCATTAATAAATAAACTGTAATGTTTTTTTAATGAATGTAAATTCCCGTAGATCATAAACATGATAATAAAATATAGTTGTAAAAAAGATAATTAGAAAGACATTACTCAAAGCATGATATCAGCACAGAAATATGGGAAAAACTATCCATTGATGACATTGGCTTGGGTATTTCTAGAAGGAATACATTTATTTAGTTTTAAGTATGACCATGTCTAAGGTATAAGGAATGAAAGTATAAATAGAAATGTAAATACTTTCATTCAGCAGTTCATATGTAAATGGTTCTTAACTTACATTGTTAAAAAAAATAAATAAAATAATGAATAAGACAGAAAAAGTTGAATTAAATAATGCTGTGAAAAATAAAGTTTCCATAAAAGCAGGCAATAAATGTTCTCTGCCACATTGTAGCAGATCGAAAAGAAAATTTCCTGAAATGAAACTTTTCCGTTTTCCAAACACGAATTCACCATTATTTAAAGAATGGCTAAAAAAGTGCAATTTTGAGAAACAGTTTATGGAAAAAACTACTTCCCTCTTTTTATGTGATAGGCACTTTTCGCCTGATTTAATTGGTAAAAGATATTTACATCGAGGAGCCGTACCAACATTATACTTAATTGATAGTGCTGAGTCAGAAAGTATTGCAAAAGGCAACTGCTCTGAAAATGAGAATACCAACGATTACTTTTTTAGAAGTCCGTCACGTAAGCGAAAAAGATCCGAATCACCGCCACCTTTATGCACAAACTGCCTTAAAAGTTTAAAAAATGAAGAATTTTATAGAAAGAAATTTTTCAACATGTTTAAAAGACTTAAGAGTAAAACTCAACAAAACCGCTGTATGAAGTCGAAAAATGAAAACTTGAAAAAAAGATTGAAGGCATTAGAAGCAAAGTTAAAAGTAAAAGCCTCTCTTGAAAGTGAAATTGATAAACTTGGTATCAACCCTAATGAAAAAACATTCTGCAGAATTCTAATGAAGGGAAGCAGGGGAACAAACGCTCGATGGAAGGATTGTGAAAAGAATTTCGTTCAAAGCATATATTATAGATCAACCTCTACGTACTTGTTCTTGCGTAATATTTTGAAATTGAACCTTCCAAGCCCTTCATCTTTAAGTCGGTGGAACGATATTAAGAATTTGCAGCCAGGAAGCAATGCTTGCATATATAATGTTCTTAAGAAAACGGTTATAAAGATGAAACCTCTTGAAAGAGAGTGCATTTTAATATTTGATGAAATATCAATCAGAAGAAATTTAAGTTATAATGATTGTGCGGATGTTATAGATGGAGTGGTTGATATAGGATACGAGCGAATAAATGAAATGGGTTCTCAAATTTGTGTTTTTATGATTAGAGGAATTATAGAAAATTGGAAATTTGTGTTAAACTACTTTGTAACTGCTAGTTCCATAAAAGGAGAAATATTGAAAACACTTCTAATATCAAATTTAGATGTCCTTACCCAAATTGGATTAAAAGTTCGTGCAGTTACATGTGATCAAGGTCCAAACAATAGGAAATGTTACGACCTATTAGGAGTGTCACCAGAACAGCCTTATTTTCTTTATAACACTAATAAAGTATATATGCTATATGATGTACCTCATATTTTCAAATCAATAAGAAATGCTTTTATTAAAGGTGACTTTAAAACACCTGATGGAATAGCGCGGTTTGATGTTATTAGAGAAGTTTTTGAACTAGAGCATGGTAAAGTCACAAAAATGACAAAGTTGACAATATCCCATATAAGTCCAACAAATTTTCAGAAAATGCGCGTGGGGTTGGCTGTTCAAACTTTAAGCCGTTCTGTTGCAGCTGCGATTCAAACCCTTAACGAAAATCGTAAATTTACAAGAACTTCATCGGAAATAGCCTCTTCTACTTACTTATTTATAAAAAAACTTGACAGTTACTTTGACTGTTTAAATAGTAAATATTTTAGCGATCCTAATCCTCTAAAGCGTGGTTTAAAGCATAATAATAATACTTGGCAGGTATTGCAGGATCTAATAATATATATGCAACAAATTGAATATGTCGGCAATAAAATATTTTCCATCTGCGGTCTTATCCAAACCACCAGGGGTATATTATCTTTAAGTGAAGAAATGTTTCAAGAAAGTTCTAATTTATTCACAATTTTAACTAGCCGGTTTAATCAGGATCCATTAGAAAACGTATTTTCATATGTTCGCGCCAAAGGCGGACACAGTAAGAACCCTTCAGTTCACGAATTTAACATTGCAATGGCAAAGCTGATATCTTTAAAAATAAGCCAGTTTAGTTCATCAAAAAATTGTGAAAACGACGATGCAATATTCTTACCGGTGGATTTTCAAAGCTCCGCCGAATGTAGTGAAACTGTATCAGCTGATAATCAATGTCCAGTGATAGATATCGTAGACATATATCAGAATAATGAAGAATATTTTGATGAAAGCGCCGACTGTTTTAACTCTCCGAATGTATCAATAGAACTTACTTCAAGCCGATATTTCATTGGATACATAGCGCAACGAATATCATGCAGCAAATGTAGAATGGATACAATAAAACCTGCACAAATTCTAACATATCCATCAGAAATGTATATCCACACAAAAAGCTATGAAAGTGACTCAGATTTTGGAAGTTTATGTGCACCCTCCGACCAGTTTTTCGAAATTTGTAAGATTCATATAAAAGTTTTTGAAAAGCTTTTTTCTACCAATAAAGCAATGAAAAATATTAAAAAAGTCATAGTTCAGCAATGCATAGAATGTACTAATAGTACAGTTTATTCCTTTTGGTTTGACGAGAAGAGTGCTTGTTACAATCATAGGCTGGAAATTTTAAATTTGCTTGTAATAATATTACTAAGAAAGCATTCTGCCTGGGAAACATACCAGTATAAACCAGCACATATTGAAAAAGTAAAAATTTTAAAACACTAATTTGAATAAAAATTAAAAATCATACATATGTTTACATGTCTTTTATTTTATCTCCATCTTATTAGATCTTATACCGAAAGTTGTGCGCGGTTGAATTAACTTTAAAAAATAAGTAAATAACAGCATCATGACTTCGGTGTAAACGTAAATTTTTTCATTCATACAACAATAAAGTAAGTATATTTGCCCTACAATAACGAAAAGAATCATGTTCGTTTTCTATTAATGTTGAACATCCACACAAGCTGTATGCTGTGAACATTAATAAAGTTGCTAGTAAACCTAATTCATTTTTAATTTTCAAACAGAATTAAAAACAAAAATATACCTAAAACAATACACGCACACCCAAACTCAAGTATTCATGGGAAGCATATGTATTCATACATGAATAAACGTGTGTTTCTGTGCATAAAAAATACTACTCTCTTTTCTGTTATTAGTTTTGCTCAATGCAAAGACAGTATTCTCTTTATACCCTTTACACTTTCCCCCCTCGTCTATTGATGCTTAAAATTTTTGTTTATGTAAAATGTTCGCAGTGCAACATCTTTATAATTCTATAATCTTTGATTAAACAATCAATTTAAAAATTTAATTTAGCAGTTTAGTCAATATTTTTATATAATGTTCTTTTTTATTTTCATAAATATAATAAAGAGTAAATGTAAATATGCAGAAACTTTTTGCATCCCGGCAACGTTCCTTCTATGCATCTAAAATTAAAAAATACATGATTTTACTTTAGTCTGCAATTACCAATAAATGAATTTATTATTTAGAATCATAACTTAATCTACGTTAATTGCCGAATAATAGATATTTTATGAGAATATCATAAAATATTTATCTTTAAAGGAATCTAGCACAATTAACGTAGATTAATTCTTAAATAAAGATAAAATTAAAAGCTAAAAAGATGCAATACTGGGATCTAAGATTTTTTTGACCGTTTTATTTTGTATTCCACTTCTTATAATTAGTTGCCTTTGCAGCGACAATTTTACAATTCAAAAGTCACCATCCCAAAGAATCTTAATCTCTTAACATACACACATTCACATAATTTAAATAATTAGCTTACCTTTTAGAATCCTTGGCACAGCTTTGAACCTTTAATGCATCTGTGACTCCTAAAATTTAAAAGAAAGTGTTAACATTAATGAACTCATTATTTAGCATTTTTACAGGTTGCATACTTACATGTTATTTGCCAATATCCTATAAATAAATTAATAAATATTTAATTGTTTTTCAAAAATTTTGTCAAGTTTACAAAAAAATTATCCTTATTTGTTCACGTAAAAAACGTTCAATTTCATTTTGCACTAGAAACAAATAATCAAAACAAAACTCGCGACTCAAAAGCAAAAAATAGCGTTAGTTTTGTTACACATAATCTGTCTAGAAGAATACATATTAATATTCCTCTCATCCCCCCGTACACGCTGAGCAATATCAGGCTGGATTTGCTTTAGAAGGAGTGACGTCATTATTGGAGTGTGTTAGTATATTTTTCCCTACACAATTACAAGTTTAGCGTTAACAGAGTGCCCTTGTATTTTGTCTCGTGTTAAGTATTAATTGCTAATTTACTTTTTGATTGCTTCTTTTACTTCTGGTTTGAGGTGTATATCAATGTTATATCGCCCGTTGCCCATACAAGATTAATAATACAATTCATATTTAATAATAGTAATAACTGTAATAATTGTAATAACTATAATAATAATTGTTTATTTACATTTGTTTTTCTCTTATATACTATTAGTTTAGTGCAGTGAATATGTGTGTCATTGTCTCTGTCGACTGAGAGGGTGTCAGTTTCGTTATGATGTATTTGAAAAGTTATCGGATACCCGTTGTGATATCAATAATATGTGGGTCACCTAAAAGCATTGTTTATTTATTGCCGACACATGAGAAGGTTTTAAGTTCTCATGTGTGGCCTTGTACATTGGAATATTTGGGTTAGTTTACCAAATCATTGTGACATATGTTGTTCACACATGTTCACTACACCTCCCTTTTTAAGAGAATAATCTTATAATTGTATTTAGTGAATTATAGGATTATTGTTTTGTAAATAATAATTATTATTTATGTACAATGTGCTTAATATTAAAGTTTACAATATTTGTTTAAACTAAATGTGATTATTATTAAAGTTTACAATATTTATTTAAATTAAATGTGATTATTATTAAAGTTTATAATATTTGTTTAAATTAAATGTGTATATATATATAATTTTTCCCGAGGATCCTCTTTGTTCTGCTTTATTTTCTTATATTTATATTTAGTTTTTATTGAATAACTTAACTCTATTTTTATGGATAATGGATTTTTTGTTGTTCTTTAATCTTATTACTACATTCTTATCTTCTACGGCTATGACCTCATAAGGTCCGCAATATAGTGCATTTAATTTGTGTCCTGCTGTGTTTTCTACTAATACCATGTCTTTAACCTGTATGTTTTGCGGCTGTGCCGTATTGTCAAATCTTTCTTTTTGCCTATTTTTAGATTTCTCAATCAATAGTTTGGCTCTTTGGTGTGCCAATTGTAACCTATATTTTATCTCTTTGTCGTATGCCTCTATGTTGTATATTGGGTCTACCTCTCCTTTTAAAAGAAAATTAAGTGGTGTAGGAGGTTTTCCAAATACTAATTCAAAAGGGCAGTAACCATGTACAGAGGAGGGTGTTGTATTATAGCAAAATTCAAAGAATGGTACCCATTCGTCCCAATCCGTCTTGTCGGGTGATAGGTAAGTTCTGAGGTATTCATTGAAAGTCCGATGCGAACGCTCAATGGTACCTAAAGTTTCATGGTGGTAAGCCGTAGACTGT
>JASKUP010000246.1:0-45633 GCA_030448955.1 Trichopoda pennipes
ATGATGGTGTCACAAAAAAAGGAGGAACGTGCATCTGAATCTGCATTAGGATAAAATCTTTTTCAATAACCTCACAATTTTTTAAGACAGGAATGAAATTAAAATCGCAGCTAAAAGAATGTTGATGCACTTAACCAGAACGACTACCTAGAAAGAGATCAATTTTATTATTATTATTATTGTATTAGTCTAATAATTAAAAAATTTAAACTAACTTTCCTTGAGGCATTGGTAACGAGAGCCTTCGGCTCAACAAAATATCAATATTTTTCATTTGTCTATACTAGGGTGATTGTCAAGGAAAGCGATAATGAAGTATGCCCTCATTTGACAGACAGATATGCTGTTAGATACGTTGGCTTTTTAAGTTACAAAACTAGATATTTTTATATTCGATTTAGTACAACATAATTCATAATTCATTAGATGGCTTTTAGCTTATTTTACAAAATGTCAAATTTTAATAAATAAACAGAAAAAAAGGTATAGAGGTATGTCCCTGTAGAAGAAGTGTATTTTTGTTATAATTTTCCCATAAATAACCATATTGTTGAAGAGTACAAATAATTCAAAACTATACGGAAATTCTGGACAATCTTGGCCGATGTATGTGTTATACAACCATAGATTTAGCCAGCGGTTTTCATCAACTCTAAATGCTCCCAAAAACAGCTTTCACTATAGAAGGCTGGTTGATTATCAAAATATTAGTATACCTTTTGTTCTAAGAAAAAACGCCTCCTCGACCAACCAAATGGTAGTGAAAAATCTCCTGGAAGATTTTTTTTAAATTATTAACACAAATAAAACTGAACAAATCAGAATTTTTAAAAAAGAAATTGCACTTTTAGGTCACATCGTTATTTTTTTTATGGAATTAGGTTCAAATCCTATGAAATTAGAAGGAACACAGAAATTTCCAGTACTTAAAATACAAATCAAATCATTTGTAGGTTTGTTTGGATATTAATTACCATAAGTTTATACCTAACTTTGCACAATTAACAAAACCATTGCCAAGTTGTTTTAAAAAAGCAAAACCAATCGTAACCGAAGAAAATTATCTAAATACATTTAAGATATGCAAAAGAATATTAATGAATAACCCAATACAACAATATCCTGATTTTTTGAAATCCTTTATACTAACTAACGATGCCAGCAATGTTGCCTTAGAATCTATCCTTTTGCAAGGCAACATAGGAAAAGACAAACTAATCTACTATGAAAACAGAACGCTTTTCATATCAGAAATTTTAGGCCCTATTTTGAATATCTCGCGATAGCGTTATTATTTAACTCTTGAGCATGCAAAGGTTTCTTAATAATCGCTTTAGGATTTTCAGAAATTTAAATACGGCAAATTTTGCTTGTTGAAATAAGCTTCGTCTAAAAAAATGATTTCTTCAGAAAAACCAGCTGGCTGTTCTTGAATGTGTAGAGTGTTTGACTGTGTCGTTATTGCCATGCCTTCTGCATGCAATCGGACGTCTTACATTCAGCTGGAATGTGCTTGTGTGGGAATATGCAAACGTTGCATATTATACCGCTGATCAGTCGCGCAAACGGTTGATCAGAACAAAAAAGAATAAATTAACAATTAATTAAATCTAATAGTTTTATTTTAATACAAATGAATTGAGCGAATCTACGGCGACGTGAATGGTTGGTCGCCTTAAATTCCTACACCATCCGGTGGTATCGGATAACCCCAATTCTTTATACACGTTAAGCAATAATCGCTCTAGGATTTTCAGAAGCTCACATATGACAATTTTGCTTGTTGACATACTCTGTGAAAATAGGATTCGTCTAAAAAAAACATTTTTGCGGAAAAATTAGTCGGATGTTTCTGGATGAATTGGGCAAATCTATGGCGATGTGAATGGTCGGCCGGTTTCAATTCTTGCACCAGTTGAACCTTGTAAGGTTTCAAATTCAAATCCTTACGTAAAATTCGCCATGTCGTAGTGTCGGATAACCCCAATTGTTAAGAACGTTGAGGAATTCAAAAGTTTCGGTCTGCTTCAACACTGTGGCTTACGACTGCCTTCAGATGACCGACCTGGTCGCTCCACGCTTTGGTACTCATACATTTTATATCGAGCTTGTTGACACAAATTTAACTACCAAATTCCTTATATCAGTCTCAGAAGGACGATTATGTTGTTCAAAAATATCACTAATTTTAGGACATGTAAATTTAACAAAACCACCACTTTCATAGTGAATTTTAATTATTTTAATTTTAAATTATTTTAGTGCTGTTTTCGTGCGAAATTGAAATCATTGTAACAATTACCAATGCATCTAATATGAATACGTCAAAAACTAAATGTCCAAACTATTAAGTTGTTGGTGTTGCCACAATTCAAAAACAAAGTTCTTGTTGAAAAAACCCGATATTTCGAAAGCAGCGCCTACTATTATTATAGAGCTGAAACAAAATTAATAAATTTATTATTTTTCCTTTTTCTCCTCACCAAAATAAATAAATAAATAATAAATAAATTTGTTCATTTAATTTTTGCATAGTGTTCTATGCTTTTCCAGAAATCTACCCTAACTACCTTTCTTAACATTGTGGATATTTCGTTTTATATTCATCAGGATATCTATGAACAAGGATATGTAAAAAATACATAAAAGAATTCATTAAAAATTTTCAGTTGACTTATTTTTAAATGCGGATGTTTATGCCGGCATATGCTTTTATTATAGAAAAAAACTGTTTTTTTCCGCTGTTTATCCAACTTTGGGTTTCTTTATTTAAAGCACATTATTTACATGTACGCAAATAAATAGTTGCTCATACAATAATACCAAATTTCGTTCGATTATCTCATGCATTGTTGTGTTGCCAATAGCGAATTCCAATTAAGTGTCATAAAGAAACTTTAGCAAAACAGAAAAAATATTAGATAACAAAATTTCTTAGTATGTGTGTTATAGTGAACCTACAGCCAATTAGTGATGTAATACATAGGGGTTTTTAAAGTAAAAAATCAAATGTTGCTTTTTAAGACGGATGGAAATTAAATTCTAATTGCAAAAGATTTAAAATTTTAAAATAAATTCAGGCACATGTGTCCCGCAGCTTTACCTGGGGCGCTTATATTGTCGTTGCTAGCCATATGTTAAAAATTCTGCAAATACTGCCATCAATTCGTATACTTCAATTTCTTGCTGGTTTATTAGCAAGACTGCACCCGAATTTATAGGAAAAAACTGATAACAGATGTCCAGTCGCATGGCAGTGAAAGCCATTAACGGCTCGATTTTTCGAAGTAATTTTATCGACATATTTTCATTTCATTAAGACGATGGTTGCGTTCGTCATATGTCATGTAGCATAGAGACTGGAGTAGCAGTTGCCTATACAAAATACTGACTTAACTATGACTAGACAATGATATTTTTTATATTCTAAAGCTCAAAACCAGATGGCATAAAAAACCAATTTTGAGCAATTTTTATCAATTACACAGTGCTGACGTTTAAGACTTTACAACTGTTGCAGATTTAGCTAACTAAGCTAGTAACTTTCCATAGCCCGACAAGAATTCATTATGAGATGTTCAGTAAAACCATCTTTGAGGTCAGTCGACAATTCTATTTTTCGAAAAAAATACAACGAAAAATTTTTATATCAATAAGTTGATAATTGCGGTCGCCGTATGGTGCGTTGCCTCATAAACGAAATTTAAATTTGAGTTAATGGAAAATAAAGTCATGAGTGATAAGATTTACGTCAGTACCTAGCCGTGTAAGCCGTAACCTGACGGTGGATCATACCACTGAGGATGAATTTTAGCATCACCCACATCCTAGGAAGCCTTCGGATATGTCTATCCTCCAGTCACTCCTGATTGCAACTCCGAGACTTAGAGCAGGCCGCAGTCCTCACTCCTTGCTGAAGAGTTGGAGACTATCCAACACCCGGTCCATGCAAGTTTAAAAGCCAAAAAGTTGAGCTCTACGGCTTACTTTATTTTCAGTGGAAATAATGTGGTGTTGTCCAGTTGGCTGCTAGCCTTTTAAGGGACTGGGCTCCCTTTTACCCCCAGTGACACATGTAATGACGGTGAGATTCCGTCAAAATATATCAATGGTGATAAGATTTACGTCGGCACCTAGCGTGTGTACGCCATAACTCGACGGTGGCCAAACCACTTGGGCGATATGATACGTGCGCCGCGCCGTAGGAAGCCGAAGACTAATTTCTAGGAACAGTTTATTTCTAGTTGCAATTTCGGAGGTTTCGAAGCAGGGTCGCCAACCACCACTTCTTGTTGATGATCTAGAGACTATCCAACTCCTGGTCCAGAGCTCATGACAAGTGTGCTCACTCACCATTGGGAGAAGATCCTGGCCTCTTAATCAAATTCATGAGAGCCGCGAAACCACAACCATCAAGATACTACTGAAGGCCCTTCCTCAATAATCAAACAGAGAACAGCTAAAAAGCAAAAGAACCAGTTAGCTGAACCCTGGGGCTTACTGATGCCCGTGAAAAAAATGTGGAGCTTCCAATTGGCTCCCTGCTAGTCTTCAAGGGACTGGGCTCTCGTTTCCTCCCGTTAACTCATGTAATGATGGTGGATTTCCATGAAAACATATCAATGTGCCCACGGGGGACAGGGGAATAAAATCTAATGATCCCTTTAGCGCCAACCACAAAACGCGGTCTCTTTTTCAGAACGTATTGGAGTTCATGGCATCAATTTTCAATTGCTCTCGCCGTATGGTGCTTTGCCTCATTCATGATCTTTAAATTTAAAAAGGAAATATGGTATGATGCCTTCAGCGCCAACCACACAAAACTGTCTCTGTGGATTGGTTATACACTCCATGTAAGACTTTTACGGAGCAACTCGTTAAGGCAAAAGGGAGTATTATTGCTGAAGAAAATTTTACGAAAAAACTATCGGATCAGTTTCCAATTGCGTTCGCCGCAAGACGCGATGTCTCGCAAATGACATTTAAATTTAATATAATGGAATATAAGGTCATATGATACATTCAGCAGCAACCGCAAAACGTGATATCATTTTCAGAATGTATTGGAGTTCAAGAGGTTGATTTCACTCTCTATGTGGCACTTTTACTTAGCAACTCGTTAAGACAAAGACGATAATAAAATTTTACGAAAGAAATATCGCATCAGTTTCCAATTGCTGTACAGCCACTGTATTTTATGGTATCCTGCATCTAAATCTTATATGGATCTGGATCAAGTTCTTTAGACAAAATGCATCATTTAGATAGTTTGTGGTATCAAATCTATTCCCTGATTACCGATCTTTGTGCCACAAAAATCATGATGTCGTCTATAACACCCAGGAACAGAGTAAAAATTGTTAATTTGGAACGTAAATTAATGTTTAGCGGTGACTTTCCAGAGTATGCTGATCCATAAATGGCAAACACTAATTGGAGTAAAATAGGTCGTTTGACGATTAAAATTTTCGTAAATTCTTTCGAACTTAAACATCATAAAATTGGACATCTCAAGTGCAAGAAAACTTCATTTCTACTAAACATTAAATTGTTCTAACAAAACCTACCTTAATATAGTTTTTAAAATATATTTATTGCAAACTAAAGCTATTTAAAATAACCGGTTTCCTTATTAACTGTTGCATTTTAATAATTTATTTTAATTTTTTTAGTCTTCTTCTCTATTACACAAAACACTTTTAATTGTGGTAGGAATTTTTCCTGAAATTTATAATTTATTTTCAGATCTTTGCATGCACGAGTATGTTGTTTTTTGCACCGCTGCATATTTTTTAGAGCCTCCATATATTAAGAATGAAGAAAGTTTGTGATGCCGTTTGTTGCTTCTGTATGAGAATATAAATATATGGCTGGTCTCTGGTATGCTAACATATGTAGCTGTTCAAAAACGAGTTTTATAACATGTTTATCATTACACGCAAAATGTTTAAATTAATTTATTGTATGCCACCATGTGATTTATATTATATTTTCTTTTGTTAGATGCTGCATTTCTTTTACTTTTTAGTTTATAATGAAAGCTGAAAACTTAAAGAAAATTGCAAGATTTCGTTATATCATGGTATTAAAATAGAATAACTTGATAGCTGAAAATTTATATTCATAAAGAATGTTAAATTATTTCTTTTAGTGTAGTTTTGATTACAGAAGTAGAATATTACTACAAAGTTATTTACTCATTATAAATTTCTGCTCACGAAAATTTACTTAACTGCTAAATTAGGAGGAAAAACGGAGTAGTATTTGTGGACATTCGATTGAAACTTTTCTACATTAAAAGTGACAAGAGAAAGCTCTGGAGGGAGTTTATCCCACTTACAAAGTGTTCTGCTGAAAAAACGAATTTTAGCTGTTATGCGTAGTGCAATTCACTGGCCAATCAACCTTAAATCGATGCGCACTCAACGAAAATCGAGTTAAACGCAAACATGTGCGAGTAACGCGAACAAGTTCCCTTATTTTTTTAGAGCACTTACCGTTGTAGTAACGACAAAACAGTGAAGCACAATCCACAATGCGTGGATGATCTAGAAATCAATAGAGTTTTATACCCTGCCGTCTCCAATGAGCCTTTCGGCCAGCTCTTGTAAGCGGCCAGGTAACTGCAAAATAGACTTTGGAGCGCCGGCCCATACATGAGAGTTAAGAGTAAGTAGTACGAAAACCGGATTGAGTGAAGTATCTCTTACATCTTTTTTAAAACCGAGGCACTTAAAAGCTTCTTTAGGAAGCTGAAAAATGTGATTAGTCCATTGGATATCGCACTGAATTTTTATGCCAAGAACATCGAGAACTTCCGAGTCCTTAATACTTATGTCACACAAATACAGCACTTCCTCCGAACACAAATCTTTAGGGCATTAAAATCGACTCTATTCACACGACCTCATTCGGAGATTGTTGCAAGATCGTGATTGAGCGTATTATTAACGTTCAGCCTTTTGGAATCTATATGACAAATGGTGCTGCTATCAGCGCAAGAATATATAGGGTTGAAAATATGACAAAGAAGCTCATTTGGAAAAATAAGAAATAGAGAAATAGAAAGAACGGAGCCTTGCGGTACTCCTGAATTAATATTGAACTCGTCTAATTAAATCCCATCTATAACAGCTCGTATATTGCGATTCCTGAGAAAACTCTAGAAATTATTACCGGCATCAAAGTAACAAAATTTGACAGAAGTGCACCATGCCAGGCTCTATCAAAGGCCTTGGAAATATCTTAAGTCACTACCTTACTTTTTTTCGAAATGATGTATTGAATTGCACCATTATTTCAACAGGAAATCCAGCAAGTTACCCGTAGGGTGCCTCTTGCGGAAACCATACTGTCGGTTGCTAAGTAAGCTATAGTACTCCAGGTACTTCACAAGCTGACAATTATTCCTACTCTCCATCAGTTTAGAAATTACAGAGAAAATTGCAATTGGGCAGTCATTTTCAGGGTTATTAGCCTCACCCTTTCTGGGGATCGGCGTTACATTAATAACCTTCCAACACTTTGGAAATTCACCGGCATAATACAATGTGCTTAAAAAGGCTACTAGTGTTGAAGAGTACAGTTTTTTGAGACCAGTGCTGGCATCCCATCCAGCCCAGGAGTCTTATTGATGTTGAGATCTGCTAAAACCTTGTTAATCGGTCGAGTTTGAGAGAACATCCTCAACGGATACTCTGGCGAGTTCGGGCGGTGGCTGATTGCTTCTGCGGCGAAAGAGAATTATTTCAAATATACCAGTCAAAATGATAGCTTTATCAAACTGGTCAGTGAATATTTGGTGATTCTTTAAAAGAGTCGGAATTGAGGAACTAGACGTATCCTTACTTTTTTTACAAATAACCAAAAGGTATTGCTTCTCCGAGGAGTATCAATAACTGTAGTACGAAGGCGCTCATCGTACATATTTTTTCACGCGTAGGTATATTAGCACACAAAGATCTTGCTTGTTTGCGTAGCATTTCAGCATTTTTGTTTCTACGCCAGATACTGAATGCTTCCTCTCTTAATATGACTGCATTTCTGCACGTCTGATTAAACCAAGACTTCGGTCTAGTTTTAATCGAAATTTTTTTTTGGATGGTTGCCATTTCCAACAAAATAATCTTTGCAACCATTTCCGATATGGCAGGGACATTATTGTCCAAGAAATATAATTTCCAATTAAATTACCTAAAAAATTCGTTGACTTCATCCCAACGAAATTTCTAATAAATATATTTTAATGTTTTTGAAACGCTATCAAGTTCTGAATATGAATAGGAGGTGGAGATGTTGCAGAGATCGGAGTTGTCGAGAGGTGCACGAGAGGTAATGTGTTCTTGCAAAATTACAATAAAACTTCAGACGAATTGTTAACAGATTTTAACATAAATTTATGGACCTCCATTCGTGTTGAAAATTAATCATCTATTTTATTTAAATACACTTATAAAATCTACAATATTTCTTTCTCTTAGTGAAGTAAAAACTATTAAGAAAATAAAGCAAAATCCAAATCAATTTTCAAAAAAATCACTGTAGAACGTGAGTTCAGATGTTTAATCCTTTTTTTCTTGGGGTGTTGCCAAATATTATTTTTAAATATTTTTGCCATCAAAATACCTTAATGAAGTTGTACAAAATTCTAATTTACACCATAATCTGTATTATCTTTATTTGTCTTAAAATTAAAATTTTCTTAAGTAAATTATAGTATCATACCCAAAACAATTTTCTATTATTTCATCCTAATTTCCTACTAAAACGTCCAAATTTCCTAAAGCACTTATTTATGGTTTTTCTTTAATAATTAATTTTTTGATTATAGTTTATTACTGCTATCCAACAAGTTGCACTTGCCAATTAACACTTGATTAGCCAGGAATTCTCAATTAAGACCCAGCAAAAAGAAAAGGAAAATCTGGAGGAAGCTCTTGGAAAATATCTTTACAATAAATAGTTACCAACACAACTCCCAGTCTGCTTTCCTTTTTCAATATAAAGAATACAAACTGACTGCAGTGAAGATGTCTATTTTCAACGTTTGCGTGTTTTGTTATCTATTTTAGTGTTCTTTGGCTACTTTGTTTTCATTTCTTTTTGGTTTTATTTTTGCTAGCCAAAAGCGCTGTTGCGGCTACAAGAAGTTTATTATTATTATGGCACTTATAACCTCAGGGCCGGAAACGATTTCTCTTAAGTTGTTATTTTTGTTTTTTATTTCTTAATAGTTTTTTTTTAATATTTACAGACAAAAATAAAAATAATGAAGTGAAAATAAAGAAAATAGTATTAAAAATTATTAAGAAAATTTTTGTGGGAATACTAAATATTACTAAATGATTTTTGAAAACTCACTATTAGAAATATGCTTGAACAACAGCGTCGAAATATTTGTTTAACAAAATTATACTTTCTGAAAAGCAAACGAAGTCTATGGTATTTCCATTTCGAGTTTTAAAGCATATAAATTTTGTAGGCCCCATATAAAATGTCGGCTAGCGAGACAAATACCTTCATGAAGAGATATCATCCTAATAAAAGAACGACATAACCCAAGACTATTTATACTAACAGATATAATATTACCTCTTAAGTACTATCTGGAAACGCGGCTGGAATATGATGTCATCGCATCGAAAGCACTCGCCGAACATATCGAACAAACATCCACTAACGATGGTTTTAATCAAGGGGAATGACAACAGTATTTCATTTACTGGTGGAACGAACTTAGTACTTAGAAATGTTCCGCAGTTGATATAAATTCAAACATCAATTAAAGACTCGTTTTATTTAGCACTACGAACTATTGCAACCATTTGTGATTCTTAAAAAATGTTTTTCACTTTTAAAACAAAGAGTCATAAAATAGTCTAAATTTAGATAAATATAGAGTCTACATAAGTCATTCAAGGTTAAATTAAAAATTACTTTTGGCATTAGAGTCGGCTATTTTTTGTCAAAATAAAAAGATTGTAAAACATGTTAGGTCTAGTATGGTTGCAAAAGCCAATTTAGAGGGAATAACCATCAGTATTGTTTTCCAAGACCAGCTCTTTTTGACTATCATTAATACGTTATTTTCTCTAATTTTTATAGCATCTTGCTTTCTTAACACTAGATTTACCACACCAGTCAAAATGACTGGAATAACCTTTTATTTCATAAATATTTACTCTGTATACATATATTTTTTTTTTCAACTACTATATGACTTTTATGAAAATGATCAAATACAATTAATTTAATAAGTTATTTCGATTTTGTACCAACATTTTTTATTTCTGATACTTATACCGGACCCAGTCATTTTCACTGGTATGAGTTCTTATATATTTTTGTGCAAATGCAATATATTTTTCAAATTTTGGGGGAAACGACTAAAATGTTTTTTCTATTTAACTATGTGTATAATATATCTTTTTCGAGTATTCACCATCTTTCGCGGCATTATACTATAAATTTGGTAAAAAAACTTGATTCATCATCATTCAAATATTGACCTATATTCTTTACGGTGTGAACTTTTTTACGTGTCTGAAATAAATATTTATTTTTATTAGTGCTATTACTATATTTACTACCCACTAGTTTGATAGTGAGTGTGAATTTTTGGGAAACATAAGTGATAATTGTCATGAAAGCATTTATATTGAAAGCAGTGATAACGAGGAACTTGATCAAAGTAATGGAGATGAATCGAGCGACGAAGAAGACAATGAAATTTTTCATAAAATGCAAAAGCAAAGACGTATGCAGCTTTCTTCGAGCTCTGAAGAGGAAAATACACAAAATACACAAATTGAAGTTTCTGCAAATGGCACTATTTGGAAAAAATTAGAAGGAGGAGGTGCCGTTGGAAGGTTACCAAATCATTGTATATTCAAAGATTTATCTGGCCCTACAGCACATGCTAAAAGAAATATAATGGAAGAAGAGATAAGCAATGCCTTCTTACAATTGATTGATCATCTTATACTAGAGCATATAAGAAACTGCACTGAATTAGAAGCCTCTAGAGTTTTAGGGAAGAAGTGGACACTTACACAGGAAAAATTAAAAGCTTTCATTAGAATTTTATATGGCCGTGATGCATATGAAGCAAAAGGTCTCAAGTTATCATATTTATGGAATAAAAAATGGGGGCTTGATTTTTTTTCCAAAAGTATGAGCAGGAATGATTTCACTGAAATTTTGCAATTTATTCACTTTGACAAAAGCAATGAAAGAAATCAACGAGTACAAACGGATAAATTTGCGCTTGTGTCTGCAATTTGGGATAAGTTTATCGTCAATAGTCAAAAAAATGTTTCAAGCCAGGAGCATTCATAACAGTAGATGAACAACTGTTTCCAACAAAGGCTAGATGCAGATTCACACAATACATGCCGAACAAACCAGGTAAATTTTGGAATAAAATTCTGGCTGGCGTCTGATGTTGAAACAAAATATGTCTTAAGTGGCTTTCCCTATTTAGGAAAAGATGAAAACCGAAATTTATCAACTCCTCTCAGTGAATTTGTTGTAACAAAACTAATAGAACCTTATATCATGAAAGGTAGATGTGTGACAACTGACAATTTTTTTTACCAGCCTTCCTTTGGCTTCTAAGTTATTGGCCAACTGCATTGGTTGGAACAGTACGTTCCAACAAATGGGAGCTTTCAAAAATTTGTAAAGAAAAAAAGATGGAATGGGACGTTTTTCAACGTTTCTATATGAAATAAATGACTGCACACTTGGAGTCTATAAGAGTTAGCCCAACAAAAAAGTTGTTCTATTGAGTACTAAGCAAAAAGGCGTCAAAATTGACACCAATTCGAAGAAACTTCCTGAAACCATATCTTTTTATAATAAGACCGACTTCGGTGTTGATGTGACGGATCAAATGGCGAGGAAGTATAGTGTGAAATCAGTCTTTCAATATTTTAGATTTAGCCAAAATCAATTCATGGATTTTGTATAAAAATATAACGGGAAAAAATATTTCTAGGAAAGGTTTATTGTTTCACCTGCCAATAACTTGTGACGTCTGCAAGAAATATGTGTGTGGAAAATGCACCGAAAAAAATTTCTATTTGTAAAACATGTATCAAGCTTTGATAATTTTCATTAAAACTAAAATAAAACACATTTTTTTTTATCAATTTTAAATTTTTTCAATACTTTTTATAAATCCCTCAAAAACTTATAAAACATTATAGTTTTTCAAATACAGTCAAAATGAATAATTTTGGTATAAATAGGTAGGTAAAATTATTAGTAAATCTAGTGTTAAGAGACTGTTAAAAAAACTATATTAATTTACTACATTTAAATGTGTACATCACTTTTAGTATGAATTACTTTTACAAATTTTCTGCTGGATCTATCACATATAAAAATCTGCACAAACCCACTTCTTTAAATACATCAGCTAAGTGTATACTAACTTTCTGCCATCATCTGAAAAGAGCATTAGAAAATACGTTCAGTTAAGTGGGCAGCCCTTACGTAGTGATACCATTACATAAGATCGGTTGCGATGTAGATATGACAAATTACCTTCCCACAACCCCGATTAAATTCCTTGATCTGCAGTCCATATCTAAGGGGTTATTCTTGCAAAACTTGCCAGAGCAGGAAGAGAGATGCGACATCTTTATAATTGTCCAGTTTTTAAAAGAAATTTCGGGCCAAATATATGAGCATATTGTTACATTTATTCCTTTTAATAAACGTTTTTTTTATATTGAGTTCTATTATTAGAAACTAATAACACAGCTCTTTAGAATTTGAAATTAAATTACACGATTTTTTCACCTTCAATAGACACAAAATAAACACGCTAGTAACTTTAGCAATGTAACGCCTAAAAGATGCTTTATTATTTTGTTGTCTTTCCTTGACGATGTTTCAACTTGAATTCCACTCATTTGCCCAGCAGTTGGTACTTATATGTCTGTTTTAAGCGGTTCTTGCATATATAAGAATTCTATATCGTTGTTGTTATCATAACTCAGTGTAGGCGTCTGTTTTCCTGGAGTTAATAATAAGCATCTTGTTGTTGTCTTGTGCGTAAATGATTTCTTAGAAAACTGCGCAGTTTGTTAAATACGCAACAGATCATTTCGTACATTTTTGTCAGACCCGGATAGTCGTAACGAAGACACTAAACTAATTCTTTCTTCTGCTTATCCCAGAAGCAATCGTGCCGTCAAACGTCCAATTACACAGCATCCCATCATAATGTGTTCTAGAAGGGTTATTAAACTTTTCCATAGTGTAAATAATACCTTTTTTTCTTCATTTCAAATGATGTCCAAAGACTTTTAGATTATCTTATAATATGTTTAAAAATTTTGTCAGCAGAAACTGTTGTAAAGGTGTACATTCTATACGGCATATATCATTAACGACAGCACCTAGCGCTGGTCTTAATTTGACAGAAATTAGATATTAATCCTTCATTCACATCTCCTTTTTTTCTTTTCTATACATATTTATTTATTGTTTCTTCAAAATATAAACTAAAAATAAGGAATAAATATTAGGCCCGACCACTGTCAGACATAAACTTAGTGTCAGCAAATAAATGATACATAGTATTCATACAAATATTCAAAATATTCTTAAGACTCTTCATCTGTAGCGTTGACAACTAGAGCCTTCGTGTCCCTCTTTTTTAAGTGGATGTGTCCATTAAAGTTTAATATATTGCCAGCAAGTCGATTAGGATGGGTTTCGAGGTTCGTTAAGTATTTTCCTGCGTATTTAGCAATTTCTGCAGTCACTAGTGGCATGTTTAAGTCGCGATGGAGATTAGAATTCCTTACGTACCATGGAACTGATGTTATTAAGCGCAAAATTGTATTTCGTCTTCGTTGGATCTTCTCCATACTTCTGAGAAGCTGAAGCAGTGTCCCATAGCTAAATTTCGTAGCACCATATTGGTTGCAAAAGAGCCTTGTATAACAAAAGTTTACAATCTAGACTTAGGGTAGAATTTCTACTAATGAGTCAATGTATCTGAGCTAATTTAAGCTTCATCCGAGTCAGTTTTGCATCAATGTGATTTTTCCACATAAGGCGTCGATCGAGGTATATGCCAAGGTATTTCACATGTGAATGTTCCGGAACAATTTGGTTGTTGATTCGAATGAGGGAACAAGTGTTCCTTCGAAGGGTGAAGGTTATATGAACACACTTTTGTTCGTTAACCTTTATTCTCCATAATTTCAACCATATTTCTAGCTGGCTAATATGCTCTTGGAAATTTTGAGATGTTTCGCGCGGGTCACATCTCTTCGGAGACTTTTAAAAAGCAACCGATTTAAACGAACAGCACTTTACTCCCCGTTACCGATAACAAAAACAGGACCATAGCCCTGCGGGAAACTGCTTACCGTGATATGAGTGTCTGTGTGTGTAAAAAGTCACTGGTCGGACTGCGAGAGTACTATGTGTCTTCAATTTTGAGGCTTGTGCTATCCCAGGCAATTGGTACGGCCTTTCACCCCCGAAAGCACATGTATTCATCTGGACGCGGGGATTTGATGTGGGGTGTAACTATCTGTCGCCCATTTTTCGGCCAATACGTTTCAGCGAATGTCAAGTAACTCAAACTATTATCGCTGGGTGTCATAATAAATTATTTTTATATTAAATAAACGTTAAACTACAATAACTTTTTTTACACAAATATTATTTAAATATTGTTTTTATATCCAACAAATCCGTTTTCACCAACTCAAGCCACATTTGTGAAATCCTTGTTTGTTTTGTTTCAGATTCTGTTTTTATTTTCTTTTGAGATATATGCATTAACGATTTATTTGATTTTCTGTGATTTATACAAACACACACACAGACACATATACAGCCATAAAACAATTTTATTTGCAGGTTTTTATTTTCGAATGTTTTTTAACATTATTTGCATATAAAATTTATGAAAATCTATATGAAAAAATCAATATAATAGTCTATTTAATGCTATTCGTTTTTTTTTTGCTCTTAGCAGTTAAATTATGCGCATAAGTTTGGATATAGAACAGTTTTATTGTGAACGTATTCAAGCATTTCATTATAAACTAATATTATTACAAGTAGAGTTTTAACGCAGTAACACTTATTAATAGATAAGTGGTAAAATTAAAAAAAAAATATATATATAACTAAGTGGGAGATTATTTAAAAGCAACAACAATACTATCGTTATAAATATAATTGCAATTAGGGATTATTAAGCAACAATATCCAATTTAATATTTTATAATATATACGAGACTGTAAATTAAGTAATGAGACTGATATTTAAATTTTTTTATTGAAATAAAATTACATTTTTATATGGCCATCCTCAAATAACTTCCTTCTGAATCCATACATCCCTGGACACGGTTCTTATTCTTCTCGTAGCAGTGCTGGAACTTCGATACTGCAATAGCCTTCAGCTGATCGGTTACAGCCATTGAATGTTTTCGATTGTCCCAAAATGTGCTCCCTTGAAATTATTTTTCAATTTTGGGAAGAGAAAAAAAGTCAGAAGAATATAAAAGCTGAGGAGCCGCGGGAATGTTATTACTGGCCAAAAACTCATTTATTGAAGTTGCTGTGGAACAAGAATCATTATCGTAATTCAAGACGCAGTTGATGTTAAGTCTCACACGAATGACTCTTTTTCAAAGTCTTGAAAGAACCTCCCGATAAAAGTGTTGATTGACTGTTTGGCCTTGGGGTACGTCCTTTTTGTGAATGATTCTGTGGATATCGAGAAAGCAAATCAGCATGCATTTGGCCTTTAACTTTGCCACTCTTTCGTTTTTAGAGATTGGAGTGGTTTAAGGATGCCGCTCCGTGTTGTGGCGCTTGGTTTCTAAGAAGAATTCAAACACCCAAAATTCTACACTAGTAATAACACGTTCCAAAATATGGGGGGCAGAGAGGGGGGTCATTTTTGATTGAATGCAAAAAATCAGGGCACCCTTTCTTCCTGATGTTCTTTTGGTCTTATGAAGAGTTTTTGGAACCATTATTGCGCAGATTTTTCTCATCCCCAATTCATTGTTTAAAATCTAATGAACGATAGTGTTAATCAAATTTTACTTTTCCCCGATCATTCTGAAAATGCTATAAACCAGAAAAAAACCTCGATTCGTGGCAAAATATTATCTCCATAGGCCTGCTGAAGTTTAGCAATAGTTTACGTTGCATTGTGCCCAAGCCTGAAGCAAAACATGACAGCATACCAGTGTTGGAATCTGATATCAATTAATTTTAGAACAACAGAAAAAACTATTTCACAAAGAAAAAATCTCTATTAACGACTAACTGACTCGAGCGATATCAAAGCCGCACTGGAGGCAAATCACATGTTTGCCTGCCACCCCTTCAAGCCCAGTGCCTCTAGTGTTGCCAGATCGAATGTAACGTTGCCAGTTTCATTACTTAATTTACACAACTCGCATACTTATAATGCTGCTGTACTTTTGTACGCCAAATGTTAAAAGGCGCTCTATTGTTTTCACCTAAATGTATGGTGGTTCAGCTGTCACAACTTGCTTTGCAACCGCAATAGAAAAAGTCTTAAGATTCCATTTTACCACATATGATATATTCAATAGCTACAATAACAAATTCTTAAAATTAAGATGTGTTCCATGTATGAAGTAATATTGATAGCATACTTTATTGAACTGTAGTTCAATAAGAAGATATGCTAAATTAATCTAAGAGTGCTATATTAAAATGTGGAAAATATAAAGATTTATATTAACGAATGTCCAATTAGTAATGTACTCATATTCGTACTCTTATTTTTAAACGCAATAGAAATACATTTTAATTGAAAATATTTTAATGTCCGCTCTAAGACGAATTGAAGTACAATAAATTAAAAAATTAACAAGGGCGGTTCCATAGAGATTTAAAAGCATATTGCTTTAGTTTTTTTTAGAGTAGCAAAAAGGCATTTAGGATTAATACAGAATATGTAGAAATATAGAAATATATATGTTAACCCCTAACATGGTTAAAACATTACAACTAAAAACACAAATAACAATTCTATGAAATGTGGACAAATCAACGGTTGCAACGGTTCCCACGATAAGACAGTCGCGTAACACACCTGCGCAGCTGCAACGGTTCCCACAGCGTCAGCATTTTTGATAAATATTTTAAGTTAGATATTAAGAAAAGAATAATGTAATTTTTTAGTTTTTAATGTATCGTCCGCCTGTAATGAAATGTAATTATTAAAGAATTATATTAAAAAAACTATTAAAGAATTATAATAAACAAAAACCTTTTTTTTAAACTTTTTGAATAACAAAAGTTTAACTTACATATGAAAAGCATTCTTTATGTTAAGACTGCAATAGGTTAAGGCTATAATTTTAAGCATGTTCTGCCTGATATAAGGAGAACCAGAAGAAATTAATATAAATTTAAATAAAAAGCATCCCGAGATTAATGTCAGTTCGAACTTAGCAAGAAGAAGTTTGTTTTCTGAAACAAAAGAAAACAAACAATTTAGATTAGGATGATCCAAATTTGTATTGTATTACGAAGAGAAAAGTTCGCATTTATGAATGGAAAATGATATCTGGCAAATGTCCATCATGACAACGCTAGCAGATGTCGATTGTTTCATCAAAGTTTTTGATAAATTTTTGAAAAATGGCAGTCCTATTCCTTTAATTATATCACAGATTTTGAGTTTTAAGGCTGCAATCGGTTAGATTGGCTCCGGGTAGACTCTGCCCTTAAAATAGAGCCACAAAAAATAATCTAGTAGTGTCATATCATACGATAAGGATGACCACTTAAGTGCTGATTGTAAAGAAATTATGCGATCGGGAAATTTGGTTTGCATTAAATTGATCGTTTCATTGGGTGTATGACATGTGGCACCGTCCAGTTGAAACTACATGTCAGTGATATCCACGTTCTCAATAGTAGGCCAAAAATTAAGTTGTTAACATCTCGCGATAGCGCACAATACAGTGATACGTGGAGCAGTAATTGCTAAAGGAGAAAAATTGTCGCAGGGTATGCTTGTTTACATACCCTGAAAAGTGAAAATAGGCTTCGTCTGAAAAATTTTTTTTCAGAAAAACCAGCCTGTTGTTCCTGAATAAATTGAGCGACTCTACGACGATGTATCCTGTATCAGTTGAACTACGTAAAATTTTGGATAACCCCGAGGAATGGACAAATTTGGATTTACTTCAACAGTGTGGCTCATAGCTGCGATGTTTTCAGTTGAACTACCTGATTGAACACGCTCTGGTGCTCGCACATTTTGTATCAAAACCGTCGACTCAAATTTAACGACCGAATTCTTAATACCGGTCTCAGAAGAACGAATATGTTGTCCAAAAATATCACTAATTTTACGAAATGTAACTTTAACAGAACCACCATCTTCATACTGAAGCTTAATTATTTTAATGCGGTTTTCGTGAGAAATTGAATTCAGTATAATAATCGTTAATACATCTACTAGGACAGCATCAAAAAATAAATGTCAAAACTATCATGCTGTTGGTGTTGCTGCAATTGAAAAATAAACTTCTTGTTGAAAAACACTATAAAACATTAATATAAATTCATACGTAAAAAAATTTTGAAGCAGCAACCTTTTTATTATTTTATTGTCGTTTTGGTAGTTTCACTATACGCGAGTAAACTCATAGATGTAAATATTAAAAAAACTAAATTGTCACCTTTGTACAACTTCCTTTTCTTTTATCCATTTCATATTTTCATCGATGACTTTATAGTGACTTGATAGGTTTTATTTTGTCGTGTGCATTTCTCATGTGCACTCCTTGTTGTAATCAACATATTTTTATTTTATTGTTAGTTATCTTAGCTGTCATCACTGTGTCTACTATACTCTGCAAGTATTGTTCCCTAAGTAGCATTTAAATGGATATAGTACATATGCTTCTCTTATCGTACATGTCATGCATATGTATTTTAATTTTATGCACAGCAGCTAAAATATCATACTTGATGTGCTACTGACATTGCATATAAAATATTTTACAACACGTGTTATTGACAACGAAAATGCAGCATCAACAGCTATAAAGTAACATTTAAACTTTATAGTTGTTAACACTGCTGCTACATCTACTTTTAGTGGTGTCGTTGGTATTTATTCGCTTCTGTTTAGGGAAAGTTTAACTATTGAAAAATGTTTTGTTAGTATTCAAATAAAAACTTAAAGCAGATATAAAACAGTAAGAATGTTTTTGAAATACAGCTTTGTAATATTGCGATTTACAACAAGAGGAAACAGAAAAAGATGGTTTGTCTACAACATTTAATTTATCACTCTTTGCTGTAACAATAGCAGCATAAATTTCAATAATTTTTAGAAATATCAATAAAGATGTCAGAAAATGGCATTAGGTAGTTGAAATAAAAATTTAATTATTCTTCATAACTGATGCTTTGTTCATTACACTGGTTAACAAGTTGTGTTTTTAACAATTTTTAAATTTTATTCACTTGAATTAATGAGATGGTCCCTAAGCAAATATTATTTTTTCAATCATCAAAAACAGATTAGAATAAAACAATAAATTATATCCTGTTCGGATGTTCACTATGCGACAAATGTTGGCTTTGTTTACCGCATTTCCAGCCTCATCTTCGAAAAAAAACGGCCCAATCGCGCCTCCAGAGCCCACGGCGCACACTGGGGATTTCGCGGAAAAAAGTCAAATTGTCAACATACTCTTCATGCAATATGCAATGATATTATGAAATTGTAGACTAAATGGCACAATCAAGTCAAAAAGAATTACTCCGATCTGACTGCTATTTTTTTTTATAGCCGTCACAATCATAGTACTTGTATGTTTTACTGAACCAACTTAATTTAAACCTAAGAATTTCAAAACGAATATTATTTTATTATGTGAGCTAACGTTTTTCTTTTTATTTTCTATTTAAAGTAGGATATTTCAGTATACTAAAATTGAAAAATAAACTCTTAACTTAAGTTTTTTTTGTTTGTTTATTTTTATAAACATATAAAAAAAATCTCTTTTTTCTCCAAACATTTGAAACTGCCATTTTTAGCCATACTTTCCCACAGTTGGAAATCACGACTAATACATTGTCTCATATCTGTTTTTGTATTTTTAATCAATTTCAAGTGCCACCAGGTGCCACCTCCCAATTTGTTGCAATACATAGTACAACATTTTTCAGCTGATTGATTCGCGACTCAATTCTGATAAGGCCTTTTTGTTTAACATTACTCAAGAACCACTAGTCGGATTTTACTTAAACAAATTCAGAAAACTCAAGAATTACACGCACTTTTATCTGTTTATATAACGTTTCGCTACATAAGCAACGGTTTCGAAGTTATAAATAAATGTATGAAGAAAAAAAAATAAGTAATTTATAATTATTCGGAATCATTTTCAATATAAGCAATTTTATTTTTCGTGCATGATTCCTTTAAATAAGTATTTCATTAGTAAATTATAATTATTCGGAATCATATTCATTATAAGCAGCAATATTTATTTTGTGCTTGATTCCTTTTTTAAATAAATATTTCATGATATTCTCACAAAATATTTATTTAAATAAAAATAAAAAATAAAAAATGAAATGTATTGTAATGGGGGAGAGCATATCCATATTGCAATTTCACTTTCGCTCACAAAGCTCATCAGTGAATTTTACCCCAATATTGTATAGAAAACCTAAAAGTCTTATATCCAAAGCCAAACTGATTTTATGAGAATTTTACCATAAAATCAACATAGCATAGACAGCAAGACTCAAAGACACTTTCATACAAACACTACAAAACATTTCAAAAAACAAAAAACAAAAAAACATTGTTTATTTTCAATCATTTCTACATAAGGGTTGCCATTGGAAACCATTCATATGCAATTTGAAAATTCCAGAAAATAAAAAATATTTGTAAATAGTTTTACAAAAAAGCAACGAGCACATGCAATGGAAATTAGTAAATTATAATTATTCGGAATCATATTCATTATAAGCAGCAATATTTATTTTGTGCTTGATTCCTTTTTTAAATAAATATTTCATGATATTCTCACAAAATATTTATTTAAATAAAAATAAAAAATAAAAAATGAAATGTATTGTAATGGGGGAGAGCATATCCATATTGCAATTTCACTTTCGCTCACAAAGCTCATCAGTGAATTTTACCCCAATATTGTATAGAAAACCTAAAAGTCTTATATCCAAAGCCAAACTGATTTTATGAGAATTTTACCATAAAATCAACATAGCATAGACAGCAAGACTCAAAGACACTTTCATACAAACACTACAAAACATTTCAAAAAACAAAAAACAAAAAAACATTGTTTATTTTCAATCATTTCTACATAAGGGTTGCCATTGGAAACCATTCATATGCAATTTGAAAATTCCAGAAAATAAAAAATATTTGTAAATAGTTTTACAAAAAAGCAACGAGCACATGCAATGGAAATTAGTAAATTATAATTATTCGGAATCATATTCATTATAAGCAGCAATATTTATTTTGTGCTTGATTCCTTTTTTAAACAAATATTTCATGATATTCTCACAAAATATTTATTTAAATAAAAATAAAAAATAAAAAATGAAATGTATTGTAATGGGGGAGAGCATATCCATATTGCAATTTCACTTTCGCTCACAAAGCTCATCAGTGAATTTTACCCCAATATTGTATAGAAAACCTAAAAGTCTTATATCCAAAGCCAAACTGATTTTATGAGAATTTTACCATAAAAACAACATAGCATAGACAGCAAGACTCAAAGACACTTTCATACAAACACTACAAAACATTTCAAAAAACAAAAAACAAAAAAACATTGTTTATTTTCAATCATTTCTACATAAGGGTTGCCATTGGAAACCATTCATATGCAATTTGAAAATTCCAGAAAATAAAAAATATTTGTAAATAGTTTTACAAAAAAGCAACGAGCACATGCAATGGAAATTAGTAAATTATAATTATTCGGAATCATATTCATTATAAGCAGCAATATTTATTTTGTGCTTGATTCCTTTTTTAAATAAATATTTCATGATATTCTCACAAAATATTTATTTAAATAAAAATAAAAAATAAAAAATAAAAAATGAAATGTATTGTAATGGGGGAGAGCATATCCATATTGCAATTTCACTTTCGCTCACAAAGCTCATCAGTGAATTTTACCCCAATATTGTATAGAAAACCTAAAAGTCTTATATCCAAAGCCAAACTGATTTTATGAGAATTTTACCATAAAATCAACATAGCATAGACAGCAAGACTCAAAGACACTTTCATACAAACACTACAAAACATTTCAAAAAACAAAAAACAAAAAAACATTGTTTATTTTCAATCATTTCTACATAAGGGTTGCCATTGGAAACCATTCATATGCAATTTGAAAATTCCAGAAAATAAAAAATATTTGTAAATAGTTTTACAAAAAAGCAACGAGCACATGCAATGGAAATTAGTAAATTATAATTATTCGGAATCATATTCATTATAAGCAGCAATATTTATTTTGTGCTTGATTCCTTTTTTAAATAAATATTTCATGATATTCTCACAAAATATTTATTTAAATAAAAATAAAAAATAAAAAATGAAATGTATTGTAATGGGGGAGAGCATATCCATATTGCAATTTCACTTTCGCTCACAAAGCTCATCAGTGAATTTTACCCCAATATTGTATAGAAAACCTAAAAGTCTTATATCCAAAGCCAAACTGATTTTATGAGAATTTTACCATAAAATCAACATAGCATAGACAGCAAGACTCAAAGACACTTTCATACAAACACTACAAAACATTTCAAAAAACAAAAAACAAAAAAACATTGTTTATTTTCAATCATTTCTACATAAGGGTTGCCATTGGAAACCATTCATATGCAATTTGAAAATTCCAGAAAATAAAAAATATTTGTAAATAGTTTTACAAAAAAGCAACGAGCACATGCAATGGAAATTAGTAAATTATAATTATTCGGAATCATATTCATTATAAGCAGCAATATTTATTTTGTGCTTGATTCCTTTTTTAAATAAATATTTCATGATATTCTCACAAAATATTTATTTAAATAAAAATAAAAAATAAAAAATAAAAAATGAAATGTATTGTAATGGGGGAGAGCATATCCATATTGCAATTTCACTTTCGCTCACAAAGCTCATCAGTGAATTTTACCCCAATATTGTATAGAAAACCTAAAAGTCTTATATCCAAAGCCAAACTGATTTTATGAGAATTTTACCATAAAATCAACATAGCATAGACAGCAAGACTCAAAGACACTTTCATACAAACACTACAAAACATTTCAAAAAACAAAAAACAAAAAAACATTGTTTATTTTCAATCATTTCTACATAAGGGTTGCCATTGGAAACCATTCATATGCAATTTGAAAATTCCAGAAAATAAAAAATATTTGTAAATAGTTTTACAAAAAAGCAACGAGCACATGCAATGGAAATTAGTAAATTATAATTATTCGGAATCATATTCATTATAAGCAGCAATATTTATTTTGTGCTTGATTCCTTTTTTAAACAAATATTTCATGATATTCTCACAAAATATTTATTTAAATAAAAATAAAAAATAAAAAATGAAATGTATTGTAATGGGGGAGAGCATATCCATATTGCAATTTCACTTTCGCTCACAAAGCTCATCAGTGAATTTTACCCCAATATTGTATAGAAAACCTAAAAGTCTTATATCCAAAGCCAAACTGATTTTATGAGAATTTTACCATAAAAACAACATAGCATAGACAGCAAGACTCAAAGACACTTTCATACAAACACTACAAAACATTTCAAAAAACAAAAAACAAAAAAACATTGTTTATTTTCAATCATTTCTACATAAGGGTTGCCATTGGAAACCATTCATATGCAATTTGAAAATTCCAGAAAATAAAAAATATTTGTAAATAGTTTTACAAAAAAGCAACGAGCACATGCAATGGAAATTAGTAAATTATAATTATTCGGAATCATATTCATTATAAGCAGCAATATTTATTTTGTGCTTGATTCCTTTTTTAAATAAATATTTCATGATATTCTCACAAAATATTTATTTAAATAAAAATAAAAAATAAAAAATAAAAAATGAAATGTATTGTAATGGGGGAGAGCATATCCATATTGCAATTTCACTTTCGCTCACAAAGCTCATCAGTGAATTTTACCCCAATATTGTATAGAAAACCTAAAAGTCTTATATCCAAAGCCAAACTGATTTTATGAGAATTTTACCATAAAATCAACATAGCATAGACAGCAAGACTCAAAGACACTTTCATACAAACACTACAAAACATTTCAAAAAACAAAAAACAAAAAAACATTGTTTATTTTCAATCATTTCTACATAAGGGTTGCCATTGGAAACCATTCATATGCAATTTGAAAATTCCAGAAAATAAAAAATATTTGTAAATAGTTTTACAAAAAAGCAACGAGCACATGCAATGGAAATTAGTAAATTATAATTATTCGGAATCATATTCATTATAAGCAGCAATATTTATTTTGTGCTTGATTCCTTTTTTAAATAAATATTTCATGATATTCTCACAAAATATTTATTTAAATAAAAATAAAAAATAAAAAATGAAATGTATTGTAATGGGGGAGAGCATATCCATATTGCAATTTCACTTTCGCTCACAAAGCTCATCAGTGAATTTTACCCCAATATTGTATAGAAAACCTAAAAGTCTTATATCCAAAGCCAAACTGATTTTATGAGAATTTTACCATAAAATCAACATAGCATAGACAGCAAGACTCAAAGACACTTTCATACAAACACTACAAAACATTTCAAAAAACAAAAAACAAAAAAAAAAAAACATTGTTTATTTTCAATCATTTCTACATAAGGGTTGCCATTGGAAACCATTCATATGCAATTTGAAAATTCCAGAAAATAAAAAATATTTGTAAATAGTTTTACAAAAAAGCAACGAGCACATGCAATGGAAATTAGTAAATTATAATTATTCGGAATCATATTCATTATAAGCAGCAATATTTATTTTGTGCTTGATTCCTTTTTTAAATAAATATTTCATGATATTCTCACAAAATATTTATTTAAATAAAAATAAAAAATAAAAAATGAAATGTATTGTAATGGGGGAGAGCATATCCATATTGCAATTTCACTTTCGCTCACAAAGCTCATCAGTGAATTTTACCCCAATATTGTATAGAAAACCTAAAAGTCTTATATCCAAAGCCAAACTGATTTTATGAGAATTTTACCATAAAATCAACATAGCATAGACAGCAAGACTCAAAGACACTTTCATACAAACACTACAAAACATTTCAAAAAACAAAAAACAAAAAAAAAAAAACATTGTTTATTTTCAATCATTTCTACATAAGGGTTGCCATTGGAAACCATTCATATGCAATTTGAAAATTCCAGAAAATAAAAAATATTTGTAAATAGTTTTACAAAAAAGCAACGAGCACATGCAATGGAAATTAGTAAATTATAATTATTCGGAATCATATTCATTATAAGCAGCAATATTTATTTTGTGCTTGATTCCTTTTTTAAATAAATATTTCATGATATTCTCACAAAATATTTATTTAAATAAAAATAAAAAATAAAAAATGAAATGTATTGTAATGGGGGAGAGCATATCCATATTGCAATTTCACTTTCGCTCACAAAGCTCATCAGTGAATTTTACCCCAATATTGTATAGAAAACCTAAAAGTCTTATATCCAAAGCCAAACTGATTTTATGAGAATTTTACCATAAAATCAACATAGCATAGACAGCAAGACTCAAAGACACTTTCATACAAACACTACAAAACATTTCAAAAAACAAAAAACAAAAAAACATTGTTTATTTTCAATCATTTCTACATAAGGGTTGCCATTGGAAACCATTCATATGCAATTTGAAAATTCCAGAAAATAAAAAATATTTGTAAATAGTTTTACAAAAAAGCAACGAGCACATGCAATGGAAATTAGTAAATTATAATTATTCGGAATCATATTCATTATAAGCAGCAATATTTATTTTGTGCTTGATTCCTTTTTTAAACAAATATTTCATGATATTCTCACAAAATATTTATTTAAATAAAAATAAAAAATAAAAAATGAAATGTATTGTAATGGGGGAGAGCATATCCATATTGCAATTTCACTTTCGCTCACAAAGCTCATCAGTGAATTTTACCCCAATATTGTATAGAAAACCTAAAAGTCTTATATCCAAAGCCAAACTGATTTTATGAGAATTTTACCATAAAAACAACATAGCATAGACAGCAAGACTCAAAGACACTTTCATACAAACACTACAAAACATTTCAAAAAACAAAAAACAAAAAAACATTGTTTATTTTCAATCATTTCTACATAAGGGTTGCCATTGGAAACCATTCATATGCAATTTGAAAATTCCAGAAAATAAAAAATATTTGTAAATAGTTTTACAAAAAAGCAACGAGCACATGCAATGGAAATTAGTAAATTATAATTATTCGGAATCATATTCATTATAAGCAGCAATATTTATTTTGTGCTTGATTCCTTTTTTAAATAAATATTTCATGATATTCTCACAAAATATTTATTTAAATAAAAATAAAAAATAAAAAATAAAAAATGAAATGTATTGTAATGGGGGAGAGCATATCCATATTGCAATTTCACTTTCGCTCACAAAGCTCATCAGTGAATTTTACCCCAATATTGTATAGAAAACCTAAAAGTCTTATATCCAAAGCCAAACTGATTTTATGAGAATTTTACCATAAAATCAACATAGCATAGACAGCAAGACTCAAAGACACTTTCATACAAACACTACAAAACATTTCAAAAAACAAAAAACAAAAAAACATTGTTTATTTTCAATCATTTCTACATAAGGGTTGCCATTGGAAACCATTCATATGCAATTTGAAAATTCCAGAAAATAAAAAATATTTGTAAATAGTTTTACAAAAAAGCAACGAGCACATGCAATGGAAATTAGTAAATTATAATTATTCGGAATCATATTCATTATAAGCAGCAATATTTATTTTGTGCTTGATTCCTTTTTTAAATAAATATTTCATGATATTCTCACAAAATATTTATTTAAATAAAAATAAAAAATAAAAAATGAAATGTATTGTAATGGGGGAGAGCATATCCATATTGCAATTTCACTTTCGCTCACAAAGCTCATCAGTGAATTTTACCCCAATATTGTATAGAAAACCTAAAAGTCTTATATCCAAAGCCAAACTGATTTTATGAGAATTTTACCATAAAATCAACATAGCATAGACAGCAAGACTCAAAGACACTTTCATACAAACACTACAAAACATTTCAAAAAACAAAAAACAAAAAAACATTGTTTATTTTCAATCATTTCTACATAAGGGTTGCCATTGGAAACCATTCATATGCAATTTGAAAATTCCAGAAAATAAAAAATATTTGTAAATAGTTTTACAAAAAAGCAACGAGCACATGCAATGGAAATTAGTAAATTATAATTATTCGGAATCATATTCATTATAAGCAGCAATATTTATTTTGTGCTTGATTCCTTTTTTAAATAAATATTTCATGATATTCTCACAAAATATTTATTTAAATAAAAATAAAAAATAAAAAATAAAAAATGAAATGTATTGTAATGGGGGAGAGCATATCCATATTGCAATTTCACTTTCGCTCACAAAGCTCATCAGTGAATTTTACCCCAATATTGTATAGAAAACCTAAAAGTCTTATATCCAAAGCCAAACTGATTTTATGAGAATTTTACCATAAAATCAACATAGCATAGACAGCAAGACTCAAAGACACTTTCATACAAACACTATAAAACATTTCAAAAAATAAAAAACAAAAAAAAAACATTGTTTATTTTCAATCATTTTTACATAAGGGTTGCCATTGGAAACCATTCATATGCAATTTGAAAATTCCAGAAAAAAAAAAATATTTGTAAATAGTTTTACAAAAAAGCAACGAGCACATGCAATGGAAATTAGTAAATTATAATTATTCGGAATCATATTCATTATAAGCAGCAATATTTATTTTGTGCTTGATTCCTTTTTTAAATAAATATTTCATGATATTCTCACAAAATATTTATTTAAATAAAAATAAAAAATAAAAAATGAAATGTATTGTAATGGGGGAGAGCATATCCATATTGCAATTTCACTTTCGCTCACAAAGCTCATCAGTGAATTTTACCCCAATATTGTATAGAAAACCTAAAAGTCTTATATCCAAAGCCAAACTGATTTTATGAGAATTTTACCATAAAATCAACATAGCATAGACAGCAAGACTCAAAGACACTTTCATACAAACACTACAAAACATTTCAAAAAACAAAAAACAAAAAAACATTGTTTATTTTCAATCATTTCTACATAAGGGTTGCCATTGGAATATGATTCCGAATAATTATAATTTACTAATTTCCATTGCATGTGCTCGTTGCTTTTTTGTAAAACTATTTACAAATATTTTTTTTTCTGGAATTTTCAAATTGCATATGAATGGTTTCCAATGGCAACCCTTATGTAGAAATGATTGAAAATAAACAATGTTTTTTTTTTGTTTTTTGTTTTTTGAAATGTTTTGTAGTGTTTGTATGAAAGTGTCTTTGAGTCTTGCTGTCTATGCTATGTTGATTTTATGGTAAAATTCTCATAAAATCAGTTTGGCTTTGGATATAAGACTTTTAGGTTTTCTATACAATATTGGGGTAAAATTCACTGATGAGCTTTGTGAGCGAAAGTGAAATTGCAATATGGATATGCTCTCCCCCATTACAATACATTTCATTTTTTATTTTTTATTTTTATTTAAATAAATATTTTGTGAGAATATCATGAAATATTTATTTAAAAAAGGAATCAAGCACAAAATAAATATTGCTGCTTATAATGAATATGATTCCGAATAATTATAATTTACTAATTTCCATTGCATGTGCTCGTTGCTTTTTTGTAAAACTATTTACAAATATTTTTTATTTTCTGGAATTTTCAAATTGCATATGAATGGTTTCCAATGGCAACCCTTATGTAGAAATGATTGAAAATAAACAATGTTTTTTTGTTTTTTGTTTTTTGAAATGTTTTGTAGTGTTTGTATGAAAGTGTCTTTGAGTCTTGCTGTCTATGCTATGTTGATTTTATGGTAAAATTCTCATAAAATCAGTTTGGCTTTGGATATAAGACTTTTAGGTTTTCTATACAATATTGCGGTAAAATTCACTGATGAGCTTTGTGAGCGAAAGTGAAATTGCAATATGGATATGCTCTCCCCCATTACAATACATTTCATTTTTTATTTTTTATTTTTATTTAAATAAATATTTTGTGAGAATATCATGAAATATTTATTTAAAAAAGGAATCAAGCACAAAATAAATATTGCTGCTTATAATAAATATTTCATGATATTCTCAGAAAATATTTATTACAACAATTTTTATTAAAAAATAAACATTTTATGATATTCTCATAAAACATTTATTCCAACAAAAATCAAATTGCTTATATTGAAAATGATTCCGAATAATTATAAAATACTTATTTCCATTGCATGTGCCCGTTGCTTTTTTTTACATTTTTGTAAAACTATTTACAAATATTTTTTATTTTCTGGTATTTTCCAATTACATATGAATGGTTTCCAACGGAAACCCTTATGTAGAAATGATTGAAAATAAACAATGTTTTTTGTTGTTTTGAAATGTTTTGCTGTGTTTGTGTAGAAGTGTTTTTAAGTCTTGCTGTCTATGCTATGTTGATTTTATGAAAAATTCTCATAGAATCAGTTTGGCTTTGGATATAAAAGTTTTAGGTTTTTCTATACAATATTGGGGTAAAATTCACTGATGAGCTTCTTGAGCAATAGTGAAATTGCAAAATGGATGTGCTCTCCCCTGCAGTAATACATTTCAAATATTTTTATTTTTGTTGAAATAAATGTTTTATGAGAATATCATAAAATGTTTATTTTTTAATAAAAATTGTTGTAATAAATATTTCGTGAGAATATCTTGAAATATTCATTTAAAGGAATCAAGCACGAAAAATAAAATTGCTTATAAGAAAAAAATATTTTTTGCCTAAAAAGTAATTTTATTTTTAATTCATAAAAAATCCAAAACGGTAAAAAAAGTGTCAAGTCATATTTCTTTCACGTAAAGCCGTATAACCTATGAACGAAATGAGACATAACTCATGAAAATTGTTGAACGCGTTTCGCTTTTATTCACAATTAAGTAAGGGTATGAATTTAAAAAATTTGCTCGAGATATGCACAAGAAAACATTGATTATTTTTTTATGATTCTCAGAATTAAAAAAAAAGTAATAAACAAAAAAAAAGTAATAAACACCAACAGCATCTTCTTGTTTTATTTGTGGAGTCACAACATCTAAGATAATTAAAATCGAAGAAATTCAAGCTATGCCCCTAAATGAGCACTGCAATTTGGTATGTCACCACTTTATGCGCGTATTAAGCTGATGGAGTGTCTTTTGCATGTGGCTTATAATATTGAATTTAAAAGTGGGAGAGTTGACTCAAATACTCGTCCGATAAAAGAAGCCCGAAAATGTTTGATAAAGCGTGAACTTAAAGAGAAAATAGGAATACAGGTTGATACTGTTAAGCAAGGCGCTGGTACGACAAATTGTGGAAATACGTCACGAAGATTCTTAGCTAATCCTGTTTTGATTTCCGAAATCACGGGTCTAGATGAAAACATAATCAAGAGGTTTTCAATAATTCTCGAAGCTATAACAATCACCGAGGTAGGAGATCCAAAAAAAATTTGGTGCTTTGTGTTTGGAGACGGCAACAGAGTTTGTTGCACTGTACGAGTGGTACAATATGCCACCAACACTTCACAAAGTTCTGATTCATTGAAAAGATATAATTAAAAAGTGTATTTTTCCTGTAGTCCTACTATCCGAAGAGGCTCAGGAAAGTTGTAACAAAGAATATAAAAATATCGCCTTAGACACTCCAGAAAATTCAGTCGAATTGCCACGAACGAAGACATTATGCACCGAATGATGGTAACATCAGATCCCATGATTTCACATTTGACGCCTTCATTTAGCCAGAACAAGCATAGTTTTATAAGCGACGAAGTTAAGGCTCTTTTAGAATAATAAATTAAAAATTAAAAAAAAATCATTAAAATTTTTTTTGTTACTTATGGCTTTTTATATTGTAAGTAACGATCTCTAACTTTCTTTGTTTTAATTACTTTTGTGTATTACTATATAAATAAAACTAAATTTGTGATGAAATTGCTACATTTTTCGACAAATATATTTTTTCCTCACCTTCATACAAAAATTCCCAGTGTGCGGCGCACCACACAGTGACACCTTGACCAAAGGCTTTGTAATAATCGCTCTAGGATTTTCAGAAGCCCAAATGTGGCAGTTTTGTTTGTTGTAAAGTTAAAATGGGCTTCGTCAAAAAAAATAATTTCTTCAAGAAAATCAGCCGGTTGTTTCTGAACGAATTGAACGAACCTGAGGCGACGTGAATGTTCGGTCGGCTTCAATTCCTGCACCAGTTAAACCTTGTAAGGCTTCAAAGTCAAATCCTTACGCAAAATTCGCCATGTGGTGGTTCTTGTTGAGAACGTCTATTGACAAATTTGAAGCTGCTTCAAAATTATGGCTTATAGTTGAGATGTTTTCAGTTCAACGAACCGGCCTAACATGCGTTGGTGTTTGTACATTTTGTATTGAGCCTGTCGACTTAAATTTAAGGATCAAATTCTTAATAGTAGTTTCAGAAGGACGATTACGTTGTCCGAAAATATCGCGAGTTTTACGAAATGACACTTTCTTTTAGTGTGAAATTCATGCGAAATTGAATTCATTTTAACAAATACCAATGGATCTACTACGAATACGTCAAAAAAAACTAAATGTTAAGACTTTCATGTTGTTTGTTGAAAAACAACATCAGCTGGCTATGGCAACCGTCAATGGTCAACCGCCCTTGATTGATTTTGGGGAATGCTTTTTATAATTATAAACACAGCTTATGTCAGATGGTTTACTAGATCAAAATCGAACACGCTTAAAATGATATTTTGTCAGTTAAGTTTTCACAGATATTTTGTAGAAGTATTATTTTAACTGCCTCATGCGACATGTACATGTTCTGCAATGGATATTTGACGTGTTAGCTTAACTAATACTTTATTCCGAATGATATTAAAGTCTAGTCTTCTGTTAAATGTAAATAATTCATGGAACACTTTCTTTTTTTTTATGAATCATATTAAGCATAACTCTTCCAATTAATTATCTTTAACATAATTTGCAATAAATACTTAAACATCTCTGTATTTGTTGTAAATTAAATAAGTCCGCATGCCTATTGAAGTGAAGTTATGATATATAAAAATAACTTTGTTAAGGTTCTACACATAATTAAGCACGAGCTTAACAATAAATATTTCCCATGTAACTGAAAGTATTTATTATTTACAACATATTTACGTGTGAGAAATACTCTATATATTTATCTGTAGCAACTGAAGCCATTAATGTGAGCTTTTCCCTATTCAACAGGAACCAGCTGATATCAATATAGCATACAAATTTAATAAGTATGGATGCGTGAGTTGTGTTATAATGGTGTATCTTTTAACATCAAAATTTACTAACAGCTTATTTATTTGTATGCTTTATCGCTTTGTTATACAGAAAAGTGCAGAAAAGATGTGTGTGACTTAATATGTGAGTATAAACTTTACTCGTGATATAAATTGTAATTAATTTCTATAACAATTAAAACAGAAACTTCGTGTAAAGTAATGGAAACGTGTAAAGTTAAAACGTGTTGCAATAAAATAAAAGAATATATAGAGTTATTGTTACTTATTGGAAGCAAAAACGTTAGAAGTAGCTGATTATGATTCAGACTAATTGGAATAGCGTTGTAAGGCAGAACACCTAGAATGGATACTTACACGGTACTTGCGCCTCTACATGCCGTAAAAAAATTAAATATTATTGGTTTACTAGAAAGATCTGCGATGCTATTAGCTAAACTCTTACGGTATTTAACGAATAAATAATCTTTAACCGGTGCAAGTTTACATTGCTTAAGTTTTTAAATTTCTATTTGTTTTCGCTTTTTGCTTAACAAATACAAAATATATATTTACTAAAATACTTTGGATAATGGTTTCATAATCTAAGAAATCAGAGAAAGGCATCACTGAAAACATATTTCGAAGGCCCTAACAGTACTCCTCAGTCGCACTGGCCTGTAGGATTGAAAACTCCAGTGCAGTGACTAGGCTAGAAGCAATTTTGAGAAGGTGTTGTTATTTGCTAACCATTTGAGGAAAGTGTTTTCTACAAATAGTTCTGACGATGAGGTAGCTGAACTGCCACCATCTGTAGCTAGATCGCCTATATATAGTATAGTATAGTATAGTATTCAAGATGTCCAAAATGCAATTAATGAAAAAAAACATACGAAAGCTACAAGTATAGACAAAATATGTAGTAGCATGCTTACAGAGCTACCTCAAGTAGCCAAACGACTAATTCTAAGTATTTTCAATACAATTTTCCGCCTTCACTACGACTCCTAAGCCGGAATAGAAAATGTTGATCAGCTCTTTTTATAGATGTATCACAAGCGTTTGATAAAGTATGACATGATGGCTTAATCTACAAAATAAAGCTTAACCTACCTATAAGTGCTCATGCCCTGCTTGAAAGTTATTTATCTAGTCGAGAATTCAAAAATAGAGAAGATAATTTTATTAGCCTCGCATAGCCTATTTTAGCTGGAGTTCTCCAGGCAAGCGCACTGGGTCCCATCCTGTGCTTAATTGTGCGTCAGATATGCCAACAGACTCCCACATTCACAACTCAAATTTTGCAGATGATGTCGCATTTCTTAACGTCCAGTTACAAATTAGAGCAATGGCTAAGCCTCCGGAAAATAAGGGTAAACGAGCATAAATGCACTCATTATGCATTCACTCTACCTAAAGACCTACTCTTCCATAACGATCAAAGCAAATTAATATCCCCGCAAAATGCAGTAAAACATCTCAGCATTCACTTGGACCGTCGATCCGAAATTGACGCAGATGAAATTGAAGGCTAATAAGCAGAAGTTCAGTTCTAAAGTAAATTTGCAAGCTCGTATTATACAATATGATCCTTTAGCCAATGTGACGCTACGGAATTCAGTAAAGGGCACTGCCTCGGCCTCAAACATTGAAAATTTTCAAAGGCGACAAAACGAAATCCCTCGAATACTTACTGTAGCTTCTTGGCACGTTAAAAATTCACTAATTCATGACGACTTACTCTTAAGTCTTCATGAATTCGTGAATTATATTAAAAACGGCAAACAAAATTTAACAATATCCTAACCCTCCTGCATACAACATCCTTAACTATGGCGGCCATAATAGGTTGAGAAGAAGGATATCATTGAAGCCATGCGAGCACAAGAAATGATTTAACGCTGTAATTAATCGGAGAAAATTCTTTTATAGTCCAGCATTGGTTGGACTTAAGTATATATATTTTTTACTTTCTAAAGATTCAATAAATAAACAAATTTATAACAAAAAAATTCTAAAAATTAATTAGCATGCAAGGCAGAGATTATTCATGCCTCGTTCATAATATTCAGTAGGATACTGTATCACCATCTGCTGAGTTATGAATTATGTTCTGAAAAATATATAGAAATCATTCAAACAAATCATCGAATTACTTCTGCTTTCTTGAAAATAAACTAAAACATATTTTTCCAAACTTCTTATTCTTAATAAATTAAAATTTAAAATAAGAAGCTAATGTTATCATAAGCTGAATTTTAATGTTTTTATATAACTTTAATTTGACAATCTTTATGATTGCTGGTTCAATGGGCTGGTGAAATCACAGTTTTATGTTTCGGACCCCGATCGTAACATTTAATGCCGCTACATCGTTTTCTGTAGGGATATGTAAAGGCTAACGAGCCTAAGCCCATATACCGGAAACGATTGAACACTTGGATAACAATATCTGCCTTATAATTGTCAACATACAGACATAAATGCGGGAATAAGTCGTTGAAAATTGGACCCGCAGATTAGACTACGTCCGAGCTAACCTTGGCGTTCATATGCCAAAGGTTATATATAAGTTAAAATTTCAGAAGATAAAGTAAATTTCATGTGAATTTAAAAAATTGATATTCTTTTATGAAGGGTTTTTCAACAAGAAGTTTGTTTTCTAAAACAATAATATTGATTAAGATGTTACAAATTGTTATTGTATTACGAAGAGAAAAGTTCGGTAGTTATGAATGAAAAATGATATCTGGCAAATGTCATCATCAAAGTTTTTAATCACTTTTTGACAAAATGGCACTCCTATCGCGTTAATGACATCACGGATTTAACGTCGAAATCGATTCGGTTGGCTCTGTATAGACTCTGTCCTTAACACAGCCACACAAAAAAAAATCCAGATCTGTGTGGGTACTTAAATACTGATTGTCGTGAAACTATGACCTCGGAAAATTTGGTTTCTAATAAATTAACCGTTTCATTGGCTATGTAACATGTGATACATGTTCCTGCTGAAAACACATGCCAATGATATCCACGTCATCAATAATAGCCCAAAATTGAGTTGTTAGCATCTCGCAATAGCGTGATCCAATGACTATTATCGTATATCCAGCCTTATCTTCGAAAAAAAACGGCCCAATCTCGCCTCCAGACCACACACAGTAGCACGTTGAACATTTTCAGGCTTCTTAATAATTTCTCTAGGATTTTCAGAAGCGTGATAAGATTTACATCTGCACCTAGCCGTGTGGGCCAATATCAGATGGTGGATCATTACTGTGGATGCAATGTAGCGTCATCCTCGAGCTAGAAGGCCTTCGGATACCTATATCCTCCGGTCACTCCAAGTTGCAACTTCAAAAGCCCGGAGCAGGCCGCAGCCTTCACTCCTTGCTGAAGAGTTGGAGACTATCCAACTCCTGGCCCAGAACGCATGAAGCTTAATATAATTAAGAACACGACGGCATTCATACTCACTGGGCCTGGACCATTCATTGTGTTCATTGTGAATGATCCGAACCACAAACTCAAACGAAGGCCTCGAAACACACAGCCACCATGATAGTCCCAAAGGACCAACCTCAATAATCAGACAGAGAACAGCTAAATGCCTAAAACGACAAATAGCGAAACTCTGGGTCTTTACTGATTCCCATGGAAATATAGTGGATTGTCCCCTGCTAGCCTGTTAGGGGACTGGGCTCCTTTTTACCCCCGCAATACACAAGTCTAGATGGTTGTGTGATCCATAAAGACTTATAATGTGCCGCCGGGGGGATTTTCAGAAGCCCAAATGTGGTCATTTTACTTGTTGACATTCCTTGACAACTGAAAATGGAGTCCGTCTGAAAAAATGATTTTTGCAGAAAAACCAGCTGGTTGTTCCTGAATGAATTGGGTGAATCACGGCGATGTTAATGGTCGGTCGGCTTCAATTTTTGCACCAGTTGAACCTTGTATGGCTTCAAAGTCAAATTCTTACACGAAATTCGGCATATGATGGCTTTTGATAACCCCAGTTATTGAGAAGTTCGAGGAATTGACAAATTTGGATGTGTTCACGGCTGTGAACACGCATCGGTGTTTTCATATTTTAAATCGAGCCTGCCGACTCAAATTTAACGACCACATTCTTAATAGCGGTTATAGAAGGACGATTCTGTTGTTTAAACATATCACTAATTTTGGGAAATCTATTGTTAACGGAACCACCATTTTCATAGAGGATTTTTATTTTTTTGTGCGTTTTTCGTGCGAAATTGAACTAATTGTAAAAATTACCAATGCATGTACTGAGAATACCTCAAAAAACCTAATGTCAAAACTATCATTCTCTTGGTTTTACAACTTAACACACCACAATTTTTATGGTCTGCTTGAAGTAAATTTTGAACAAAACGAAGATAGCACAAAAATATTTTTGTATTTTTTTTCTTTTTAACAAATTCAGCAACTTGTTTTTAATTTTCTAACACTTATAAAGTTTATTTCTTTTAAAGTATAATAAACTTAAACTTTAAAAAAGATTCAATAAAGAAAAGCGAGAAGAAAAACAAAGCAATGCTAACAACAACGATAAAGAACTCATGATTCTTCGAACATTATAAACTTTAAGTTGCTTGTTATTGTCTTATATCTGGATTTTTATTTTATTTTATAAAAGAAAATAGCCATGTACTAAAGTTTTTTATTAACTGTATTTTAGGATGTTTTCTTCTTTTTTTTAATTTAATATAAACCATCAGATGCATGAAGCATCCACAAAACTGGAAAATAAGAGAAATTGAAGCCAGCCAACAGGCCGTAACCAAAATTTTGATTTTTGTCTTGGCGGTAAGTATTTTATTATAATGTGCGAAATATTTTTTCTACAGATTTTCGAGGAAATAAAATTAAGTTTTGTTCTTCCAATTAACTAAGACTCACGCGGAGAAGCAGTCTAACAAAGTTACCAAGCCAATAACAAGAAGACCAAAAATATTTTGCAACTTTTTTTAAAGATGAATGCTGGCTATAGAATTATGAACAGAAGTTTGAATAGCAATAGTATTACAAGAAAAGCGTTTCTCTAAGTTCTTTAACAATATGTATGCACTGCTGTTCTTTTATCTGCACCCATTATATTTACCACTTCTGTCTTATTCTGTAATATTCATGAACATGCCAGAGCACAAATTAAATATCATCATATTCTTATTACATCTTGCAACATTTTCTAACATTTTATTGCTACATTCATACATATATATATATATATATATATATATAACTAAACCTCACTATCCAAGTCGTCTATATAGAATTTTGTTAAAATATTTCCAAACAGCTTCCAAAACTAGTTGAATGACGAAAGATAGTTTTAGCGAATTCTAAAAAAGTTTTCAAATAAAATCCTTTTGTTTCAAGCAATTAAAACAATAAGTTGTTTTTTTATAACTTCTCTTTTTTTTCTTTTGTTATATTGTTCCTAAAATTATATATTGTGCTAATTTTTATGGCTGTTAACAATCATTTCATTAACAAAATGCTTACATTCTATATACCTAGTAAATCGAAAATTTAAATTCTTATATCAACTCTCGCTTGAATTTGAACAAACATCACGTTAACATGTCATGTATGTATTAAGGTTAAAGTCAGCACCTAGCCACGAGGACCTAATCTAACGGGTGTAGGAAAAAGCGTCCACTCGCACCTTAAGATGCATAGATTGAGTGCTCGATAGCAGGGTCATCCCCCCACTGCTTGTTGAAGAGTTGGAGACTATATCTAACTCTTTGTACTGTTGCATGAGGATTTTAGACTTGGGATGTTAAAGCTGCATTAAAATCTCTTCAGAATTTACTTCAAAGCCCGACTAAACCAACAGTCACCACATAGCTCTTTAATCAATAATCAGGTCAGAATTCGGCGTGCTACTGGCTTCCAGTGTAAAATTTGGTGGTCGGACTTCGAGATTACTGTGTCACTTCCAATTTGCGATTCCTGCTAGCCCAGGCGACTGGTGCTGCCATTTTACCCAAAAATAACGTGTCAAGATTGGGAAGAGATCCATCTAGATAGCGTGGGCCCTCGAGGAGGGAGATTTTTTTGTAAATATCAGATTAGTCCCAGTTGTACTGTAAATGGTAAAATTATGTTTTAAAAAAATAGCACCGTTCTTTCGGTACTATTTTTACCCAGCGTAAAATTAATTTTTTAATTATGTAAGGAGTTTTAATATCTATAAAATTTTCCTGTTTCATCTGGCCGGTCATTGCACATTGAATAAAAAATTAACCCAAAAACAGTTATCTGTAGTGAAGAATTAAACAAATTTTTTGCACTTTCCAAAGGTTTAACTTTTTTTTATAAATTTTATTAAATTTATAATCGACTCAATTATATATTTAATTGAAAAATTATTATTAATATTTTTATTAAATTTTTAATCGACTCAATTATATATTTAATTGAAAAATTATTAACGGGTCCGCAATCTAACGTTTTTTTTTTAACTAGTACTTATTTCGTGAATGGTAACACTTAGCTCATGTTTGATTTGACAGATAATGAGTTTTATCCTTGCGCTGAACGAATATGGTTGTGTATACGCTTGAACAACGCTGGGAAATATTGCGACATTACTTTGAAAATCATGGTAATGTTGCAGAATGTGTGTGAAAATTACATACGGATTTTGGAAGAAGAGAAGCACGGTCAACTCCGTATGTTCTTTATCTTGTAAAAAAAGTGAAAGAAACTGGTATCCTCATCGATAAACCAAAGCGTGTAAAGCCAAAAACAGTGCGTACACCTGAGAATATTGCTGCTGTGGCAGAAAGCGTGCGTGAAGCGCCATCAAAATCAATTCACCGTCGTTCTCAACAATTGAATATTTCAGAAACATCATTGAGACGAATTTTGTATAAAGATCGTGGTATGATGGCATACAAAGTCAAATTGGTTCAGGAGTTTATAACATTTACAAAAAAAAAGTTATTTGGCGGACCCTTTATATAATGTTCTAATTAAATAACTTATCACTTTAATTTATTCATTATATTTATATATTAATATAAAACAAATTACTTTAGTGAAATGAAAAACCTATTAATTAAATATTTAATTGAAGTAAAATCATAAAATAAATGAAACCTTTAAAAAGTGTGAATAACTGTACAAGATTTTAGTTTTTAACTAAAAAATAATTTTAGAAAATTTACTGTATTGAAGAAATTCATTCAGGATGACACTAGACGGACGGTATATATGATAAAAATTTTATTGAAATAAATTATTATATATAAGCAATTTTATTTCGTGCTTGATTCCTTTATATAAATATGATATTCTCATAAAACATTTATTCAAATAAAAATTAATATAAAAATATTTGAAATGTATTGTAATGAGGTAGAGCACATCCATATTGCAATTTCACTATTGCTCAAGTAGCTCATCAGTGAAATAAAATTGCTTGTGTTAAAAATGATTCCGAATAATTATAAATAACTTATTTCCATTGCATGTGCCCGTTTCTTTTTTAGAATTTTGTAAAATTATTTACAAATATTTTTTATTTTCTGGAATTTTCACGTTACATATGAATGGTTTCCAATGGCAACCCTTATGTAGAAATGATTGAAAATAAATAATGTTTTTTGTTGTTTTGAAATGTTTTGTAGTGTTTGTATGGAAGTGTCTTTGAGTCTTGCTGTCTATGCTATGTTGATTTTATGAAAAAATTCTCATAGAATCAGTTTGGCTTTGGATATAAGACTCTTAGGTTTTTCTATACAATATTGGGGTAAAATTCACTGATGAGCTACTTGAGCAATAGTGAAATTGCAATATGCAATAACAATACATTTCAAATATTTTTATTTTAATTTTTATTTGAATAAATGTTTTATGAGAATATCATAAGATGTTTATTTCTTAATAAAAATTTTTGTAACAAATATTTTGTGAGAATATCATGAAATATTTATTTATTAAAAGGAATCAAGCACGAAATAAAATTGCTTATATTAAAAATGATTCCGAATAGTTATAAATAACTTAATAAATTGTTATTTAATTAATTTTTTTTGAAGAAAAGGAACATTCAGGTATTACCCTTTTAAAAAGATATAGAGCTAAGTATAAAAAATTTATATTACACAACAATCTAATTGCAGATTATGTAAATCTAATTGCAGCCTACAGTAAAAATAGACGCATTACTGAAAATAGGTGATTTAGGCCAAAGTACTAACACGCTAAAAATATCTGTACAGCGAGTGCTATCGTGCTAAGGTTCTTATTACTCCTCGGAGTCATTGGTAAAAATGTAAAGGATAGTTCTAGTTCAATTCCGACACTTTTAAGGAATAATAAAGATATGGTTGATAAAGCTAACCTTTGATGGTATGTTTGCAAGTAATTTTTATTTGCCGGAAAGCAGGCAACCATAACCCGAGCTCGATAAATTGCCCATTACTATGCCGAAGATATTCTTTCGAGCTCGAAGTCTCCCGGGCCAGATGTGATTACAGCACTGGTCTTGAAACAGTAATCTTCGACGCAAGCGCCTCTGTTAATAACTCTTTTCAGCACATTGTATCATGCTGATAAATTTCCAAAGTGTTCGAAGGTTTTGTAATACTAATTCCCAAAAACGGTGAGGGTAGCAACTCTGAAAATTACCTCCCAAAGTGATGGGAAGTATGATTAATTTTCATTTTCTGAAGTACCTGGAATGTAACAGCTTACTTAGCAAAAGACAGTATGGAATACATAGGGAGCGCCTTAAGGCTGACTTGCTAGCTTTCCGGCATTATTTACTTATGTCAAAACTTGTTGCTTTTGGTGTCAGCGATAATTTCAGAATTATATAGAATTGTCTTAGGATCGCACTATAATATTTGTTACAGATGGGATTTTATCCAACGAGTTCAAAATTAATTCAGGGATACCGCAAGGCTCCGTTATTTCTCGTACTCTATTCCTTATATTTCTAAATGATTTTCTTTGTCAACCTTTCAACACTTTATACTCTATCGCAGATCACAACACCATTCGTACTCATTCAGTAATAGTCTGGGCCATTTGGAGGTGGATTCCAAAAAGCAAAATATGAATGATATGCTCTATCACGATCTCTCAACAATGTCCAAATGAGGACCTTTGAATAGAGTCGATTTTAATGCCTGTAAGACTTAGCATAATAATGGGTAATATAAGTATTAAGGAATCGGAAGTTCTTAAAGTTCTTGGAATGCAAATACAGACTGATTTTCGATAGACTAAGCACATATTTCGGGTTTCTAAAGCAGCATTTAAGTGATTCGGTTTTCTAAAACGATGTTCGCACTATTTGTACAACCTATATTCGTTCAAAAATGGAATACAGCTCTCATGTATGGACCTGAACCCCTAAAGTATATTTTGGAGTTGCACAAGCGCGCACAAGAGAGGGCCAAGAGGCTCAGTGGCGACAGTAGGGTATCTAACTCTATAAATTGTCTAGAGCATCGTCGCAATGTGGTGGGTTATGTTTCATTGTATCGTTACTGTAATGGTAAGTGCTGTAATGAAATTTTCCCCTTTACTAGCTTTTGCGTTTAACATGCTTTTCGTAAATCTCCCATTCATTTGTGGTTGATTGTCCATTAAATCGCACTATGCATTACTGGGAAAACTCGTTTTTTAGCAGAACAGCTCATATGTAGAGTAAACTCCTTCCAAAGGGCTTCCCTGCCACTTTCAATGTAGAAAAGGTCAAATCGAATATCCACAAACACTACTCCCTCCTTTTCCTTGCAAGAAAAGGGGTTACCCCTGAGTGCTGGCCCGAAAAAAGTGGGTAGTTTACGGAAGCTGATTCAGTCATTTTATTAATTTTTTACTTTAATGACGAACATTTGGCGTCTTAAATTGGCCGTAGCTGAGATAAAACCTCAGGTTTTTAAGTCAATAGCAGCTTGCTTAAAATAAAAAATTCAGAATTAAAAGTCTTTAGCAAAAAGACTTCTCAACAATTAGAGTCTTTATATCCAAATGTAAAACAAGTTTGTTGTGTTGCTTGTGTGTTGTTTTTGATCAGTTTAAAAATCAACTAGAAAAATCTAATTTTTTGCATAAAAAACAGTACAAGAATGCGTCAAAGTTGTAGCATCATAAGTGTATCAATGACACTGTTCTACGTGTTCATTGAAAACGAATTATATACATACAATTTCCAGAACTATTCTGTATTATTACAATTTTGTATTCTGCTATTAGTTAAAATAAATAACTAACTTAAATGTATGTTAATGTTTACAAAATACAATTTGAAAACAACTTAAATTTTTTCATATTTTATTTATAATAAATATATTTTTAAATAAAAACAAAAAGTAAAACATTAACATCATAATATTTTTTATTTGATATTGCATATGCTTTACATATGCAGAGCTTGGTAAATAGATTGACGTAAAGCCCTCTTATTATAATTTTAGCCCCGTAAACATAATGCAACTTTTTCAATTTTAACTTTATTTCACCACTAGGAATACTACAAAATAAAATATATTTATCAAAATTATATGTACCAAAAATTTAGTTACAAACCAATTTACTAATCAATCAAACTTTAAAAATATAATATGAACTCTCAATACCTGTGGACATAACATACAATATCAAAAATATAATTAAAATTTTGGTAAACAAGCACAACTTTGTGAAATTTGACCAATAAATTTACAATTTGTGCACGTTTGACCCACATATTGAAAACTATAAATAAAATTTTTGCAAAATAAACACAAAATATTTTCCTCACAAAATTAACATTTACATTTGGACATGCAGTAACGCTTGAGAGTATACAATAATATTTACGCGAAACATTCTAATCCTTTTACAAACATATAAACTTGTTTGGGTTGTAGTTGAATTATTATGTACTTTCGCCTTTACACCACAATTTCCTAGTGCAAAAGTGAGGCGAACATATTCATGAGTGTTTGTATATTTTTTGTAAAAGCACAAGTTATTCACAGTCTAAAAATTTTATAATAGCCAGAGTATAATAAACAATTGCGAACACCAAAACAACCTTTCAAATGAAAGCTTTAAACACTTATTATGGTAACAGTTAGTGTTGTATTAAATTGGTTTGTATAGAAAGTGTAAGCGTATATATTGAAATGAAAAGCGTGTTTTCTGCAAGGTGAGCGTTAATGTTATTATTATTATATTTAATTGTTAAATTGTTAGTGCGACAAATTTTGAGATACAAAATATAATCACTTAACGAGAGAACACCGGAGTAGTTTACATTATTATGCAGTATGTGTAGACACCTCTTGAAATAAATCCTAAACATGTAGTATTTTAATAAAATTGTGGACTGTATTACCGGGCAACATATGTTTGGAAACTCCACTCCTCAGGTTGTTAAGTTTGCTATAGGCTCGATTTCAATATTGAGTATTGAGTATCGACATTTAATGGTCTGCATAGTGGTTTTAATAATTGTGCTAGGCCGATCCTTAGGTTCCTACTACTTTCAGTTATAATCTCTAAATATTGTCTTATTCGACTGGTATCTTTGCCAAATGCTATTTTAAATTCTCATCAACCATTACCATTAAAAAACGGAGATATTAAATTAATCCCGCATAAAGTGCCGGGTGACAGGCAACTTACCAATATAAATGAATACCACCCTAATGCAAAAACTACCTAAACTCGAAACTATTTATACTATCACACCTAATACTAACTCTTCAGTACTAACTAGAACACGGCTTTATAATGATGTCATCGCGACGAAAGGGCTCGCCAATCATACCAAACGATGATTTTCACCGGAAGGTATGACAGCACTTTTTCATTTACCTTCGAAACAATTCCATTCCTAATACCATTACAGTCGCAGTTGGACTCCGTGCCGATGTCCTGACTTATGTGGCTCAGAAATATCGTTTGCGACAATTCGTGTCTATTTCTTCTCAATGTTTCAACTGGTCAATAAAAAATTGAGAATTCATAAAACACTAACCACTTCAATTTATACTTTGTCTTTCTTGTGCATCTATAAGGGTTTCTTACGGTTTGATAAGATTTAAAGTTAATAAAATTCCTTCAATTGGAGAATTAATTTCCAGCCACACAGAGCTTTGTACGCAGAGTTAGTTTACATTAAAACCAAAGGGCGAAATGAAAATAGAGTTCGAGCAACTTAATGTAGTCAGCTCTCCTATACAAGACCTTTAATTAAAATTCTTTTAAAGGCCCAATATGCATATGCAGGCTGAAGCCAACTTAAACAACTGTGCACATACCTAAAAACTATATGTGGCGAACTGTAATGTACCTAACAAAACTTCGTCAAGTTTCGTCATATGTCAATTACTTAAGCAGAGTACGAAACTGATCGCACATTTCGTACGGAAACAGCTGATTTTGCATTGTGTTATAGGTAAATTAGTAAAAAAATTCAAATGGAGGGTAAAATATATTTAGAATTTAGTAGAAACTGTACAGCGAAAAAAAAAACTTATATGACAAAAGAGACGTTTTTTACTATAACGGCAATTCAAAGAAACGAGCGCCTTTAAACACTTTATTTTCTTTTTCATTTTTTAACACACAATTTACAAAAAAATTAAATTTTTTAATGCACACAGTTGCATTTTTTAGTATTTTTGGCCCAAATAATACATACAGCGATATATGTTTAATTTTTATATCGTAATTTTCTTTAAAATATTAAAAAATATATAAATTTGTATAAGAATAGTATACAAAATATGATTATTTAACACCTTTTTGCTAATAAATTTCATTTATTTGAAACGAAATTATTGTTTTGCAAAAGTACGAATAAAATAAATGAGCAGCTGTGCATAATAATTTCTACATTCATGTAAGTACAATATAACCACGTAAAAGTCTTCAA